>CALZFW010000057.1:415007-714525 GCA_945779075.1 Brassica incana
AAGAGGTTTTGGTGTCTTAGTTGTCTCTGTTTTTCAAGAATAGAATGTGGTTAGAAGTTTTTAAACAACACTAAAGATTATAGGCTTCAGTATATAAAGTATTTACCAAAAACTCAATATTTTCGTAGGGGTTAGTTAACACAGAGATTTTGAGAAAATTTCAAAAAATACGACAATATTGTTTTAATGCATAGTTGCATCCTACACTAACATATGATGATGTTCAAAGTGGTTTGGAGTCTTAGTTGCCTCTATTTTTCACGAAAATAGTGATTTAATAGTGGTTATTCCATCGATTTAGGGAGTATTATGAAGTTTTACTAAATTAACTGATAAAAACATTGAATGATGTTCATTTACCATGGAAAAAAATTTAACATACATTAATACAAATGTAGAATATGGTTAGAAATTTTAAAACAACACTAGTGATTATAGGCTTCAGGATAGAAAGTATTTACCAAAAACGCAATATTTTTGTAGGGGTTAACACATAGATTTTGAGAAAATTTCAAAAAATATGACAATATTGTTTTAATGCATAGTTGCACCCTGCACAAACATATAATGATGTTCAAAGAGGTTTGGAGCCTTAGTTGTCTCTGTTTTTCAAGAAAATAGTGATTTTATAGTGGTTATTCCATCGATTTAGAGAGTATTATGAAGTTTTAATAAATTAATTGATACACAAAATCATAACGATTCCCATATACCATGAAAATGAGCTTAATATACATTAACACAAATGCAGAATGTGGTTATAAAATTTAAAACAACACTAATGATTATAGGCTTCAGTATATAAAGTATTTACCAAACACCCAATATTTTCGTAGGGGTTAGCACGTAGATTTTGAGAAAATTTCAAAAAATATGAAAATATTGTTTTAATGCATAGTTGCATCCGGCACTAACATATGATGATGTTCAAAGAGGTTTGGAGCTTTAATTGTCTCTATTTTTCAAGAAAATAGTGATTTGATAGTGGTTATTCCATCGATTTAGGGAGTATTATAAAGTTTTACTAAATTAATTGATAAAAACAATTGCACGATGCTCATTTACCATGAAAAAGAGTTTAACATACATTAATACATATTTAGAATATGGTTAGAAATTTTAAAACACCACTAAAGATTATAGGCTTCAGATTATAAAGTATTTACCAAAAACTCAATATTTTCGTAGGGGTTTGCACATAGATTTTGAGAAAATTTCAAAAAATACGACAATATTGATTTAATGCATAGTTGCATCCTGCACTAACATATGATGATGTTCAGAGAGGTTTGGAGCCTTAGTTGTCTCTATTTTTCAAGAAAATAGTGATTTTATAGTGGTTATTTCATCGATTTAGAGAGTATTATGAAATTTTACTAAATTAATTAATAAAAACAATTGAACGATGCTCATTTACCATGAAAAAGAGTTTAACATACATTAATACAAATGTAAAATATGTTTAGAAATTTTAAAACAACACTAAAGATTATAAGCTTCAAAATATAAAGTATTTACCAAAAACTCAATATTTTTGTAGGGGTTAGTTAACACATAGATTTTGAGAAAAATTCAAAAAATATGACAATATTGTTTTAATGCATAGTTTCACCATGCACTAACATATGATGATGTTCAAAGAGGTTTGGAGCCTTAGTTGTCTCTGTTTTTCAAGAAAATAGTGATTTTATAGTGGTTATTCCATCGATTTAGAGAGTATTATGAAGTTTTACTAAATTAATCGATAAAAACAATTGAACGATGCTCATTTACCACGAAAAATAGTTTAACAAACATTAATACAAATGTAGAATATGGTTAGAAATTGTAAAACAACACTAAAGATTATAGGTTTCAGAATATAGAGTATTTAAATTAAACTCAATATTTTTCGTAGGGGCTAGCACATAGATTTTGAGAAAATTTCAAAAAATACGACAATATTGTTTTAATGCATAGTTGCATCCTACACTAACATATGATGATGTTCAAAGAGGTTTGGAGCCTTAGTTGTCTCTATTTTTCAAGAAAATAGTGATTTTATAGTGATTATTCTATCGATTTAGAGAGTATTATGAAGTTTTATTAAATTAATTGATAAAAACAATTGAACGATGCTCATTTACCATGAAAAAGAGTTTAACATACATTAATACAAATGTAGAATATGGTTAAAAATTTTAAAACAACACTAAAGATTATAGGCTTCATTATATAAAGTATTTACCAAAAACTCAATATTTTCGAAGGGGTTTGCACATAGATTTTGAGAAAATTTCAAAAAATACGAAAATATTGTTTTTATGCATATATGCATCATGGACTAACATTTGATGATGTTCAAAGAGGTTTGGGGACTTAGTTGTCTCCGTTTTTCAAGAAAATAGTGATTTTATAGTGGTTATTCCATCGATTTAGGGAGTTTAATGAATTTTACTAAGTTAATTGATAAAAACATTATAACGATTCCCATATACCACGAAAAAATAGTTTAACATGCATTAATACATTTTATAGTTTATTTTTTTTAATGCCTAGTTCCAAAAACTCAATATTTTCGTAGGAGTTACACATAGATTTTGAGAAAATTTCAAAAAATACAACAATATTCTTTTAATGCATAGTTGCATCCTGCACTAACATATTATGATGTTCAAAGAGGTTTGGTGCCTTAGTTATCTCTATTTCTCAAGAAAATAGTGATTTTATAGTGGTTATTTCATCGATTTAGGGAGTGTTATGAAGTTTTACTAAATTAATTGATAAAAACAATTGAATTATGCTCATTTACCATGAAAAAGAGTTTAACATACATTAATACAAATGTAGAATATGGTTAGAAATTTTAAAACAACACTAAAGATTATAGGCTTCAGAATATAAAGTATTTACCAAAAACTCAATATTTTCGTAGGGGTTAACACATAGATTTTGAGAAAATTTCAAAATATACGACAATATTGTTTTAATGCATAGTTGCAGCACTAACATATGATGATGTTCAAAGAGGTTTGGTGTCTTAGTTGTCTCTGTTTTTCAAGAATAGAATGTGGTTAGAAGTTTTTAAACAACACTAAAGATTATAGGCTTCAGTATATAAAGTATTTACCAAAAACTCAATATTTTCGTAGGGGTTAGTTAACACAGAGATTTTGAGAAAATTTCAAAAAATACGACAATATTGTTTTAATGCATAGTTGCATCCTACACTAACATATGATGATGTTCAAAGTGGTTTGGAGCCTTAGTTGCCTCTATTTTTCACGAAAATAGTGATTTAATAGTGGTTATTCCATCGATTTAGGGAGTATTATGAAGTTTTACTAAATTAACTGATAAAAAAATTGAATGATGTTCATTTACCATGGAAAAAAATTTAACATACATTAATACAAATGTAGAATATGGTTAGAAATTTTAAAACAACACTAGTGATTATAGGCTTCAGGATAGAAAGTATTTACCAAAAACGCAATATTTTTGTAGGGGTTAACACATAGATTTTGAGAAAATTTCAAAAAATATGACAATATTGTTTTAATGCATAGTTGCACCCTGCACAAACATATAATGATGTTCAAAGAGGTTTGGAGCCTTAGTTGTCTCTGTTTTTCAAGAAAATAGTGATTTTATAGTGGTTATTCCATCGATTTAGAGAGTATTATGAAGTTTTAATAAATTAATTGATACACAAAATCATAACGATTCCCATATACCATGAAAATGAGCTTAATATACATTAACACAAATGCAGAATGTGGTTATAAAATTTAAAACAACACTAATGATTATAGGCTTCAGTATATAAAGTATTTACCAAACACCCAATATTTTCGTAGGGGTTAGCACGTAGATTTTGAGAAAATTTCAAAAAATATGAAAATATTGTTTTAATGCATAGTTGCATCCGGCACTAACATATGATGATGTTCAAAGAGGTTTGGAGCTTTAATTGTCTCTATTTTTCAAGAAAATAGTGATTTGATAGTGGTTATTCCATCGATTTAGGGAGTATTATAAAGTTTTACTAAATTAATTGATAAAAACAATTGCACGATGCTCATTTACCATGAAAAAGAGTTTAACATACATTAATACATATTTAGAATATGGTTAGAAATTTTAAAACACCACTAAAGATTATAGGCTTCAGATTATAAAGTATTTACCAAAAACTCAATATTTTCGTAGGGGTTTGCACATAGATTTTGAGAAAATTTCAAAAAATACGACAATATTGATTTAATGCATAGTTGCATCCTGCACTAACATATGATGATGTTCAGAGAGGTTTGGAGCCTTAGTTGTCTCTATTTTTCAAGAAAATAGTGATTTTATAGTGGTTATTTCATCGATTTAGAGAGTATTATGAAATTTTACTAAATTAATTAATAAAAACAATTGAACGATGCTCATTTACCATGAAAAAGAGTTTAACATACATTAATACAAATGTAAAATATGTTTAGAAATTTTAAAACAACACTAAAGATTATAAGCTTCAAAATATAAAGTATTTACCAAAAACTCAATATTTTTGTAGGGGTTAGTTAACACATAGATTTTGAGAAAAATTCAAAAAATATGACAATATTGTTTTAATGCATAGTTTCACCATGCACTAACATATGATGATGTTCAAAGAGGTTTGGAGCCTTAGTTGTCTCTGTTTTTCAAGAAAATAGTGATTTTATAGTGGTTATTCCATCGATTTAGAGAGTATTATGAAGTTTTACTAAATTAATCGATAAAAACAATTGAACGATGCTCATTTACCACGAAAAATAGTTTAACAAACATTAATACAAATGTAGAATATGGTTAGAAATTGTAAAACAACACTAAAGATTATAGGTTTCAGAATATAGAGTATTTAAATTAAACTCAATATTTTTCGTAGGGGCTAGCACATAGATTTTGAGAAAATTTCAAAAAATACGACAATATTGTTTTAATGCATAGTTGCATCCTACACTAACATATGATGATGTTCAAAGAGGTTTGGAGCCTTAGTTGTCTCTATTTTTCAAGAAAATAGTGATTTTATAGTGATTATTCTATCGATTTAGAGAGTATTATGAAGTTTTATTAAATTAATTGATAAAAACAATTGAACGATGCTCATTTACCATGAAAAAGAGTTTAACATACATTAATACAAATGTAGAATATGGTTAAAAATTTTAAAACAACACTAAAGATTATAGGCTTCATTATATAAAGTATTTACCAAAAACTCAATATTTTCGAAGGGGTTTGCACATAGATTTTGAGAAAATTTCAAAAAATACGAAAATATTGTTTTTATGCATATATGCATCATGGACTAACATTTGATGATGTTCAAAGAGGTTTGGGGACTTAGTTGTCTCCGTTTTTCAAGAAAATAGTGATTTTATAGTGGTTATTCCATCGATTTAGGGAGTTTAATGAATTTTACTAAGTTAATTGATAAAAACATTATAACGATTCCCATATACCACGAAAAATAGTTTAACATGCATTAATACATTTTATAGTTTATTTTTTTTAATGCCTAGTTCCAAAAACTCAATATTTTCGTAGGAGTTACACATAGATTTTGAGAAAATTTCAAAAAATACAACAATATTCTTTTAATGCATAGTTGCATCCTGCACTAACATATTATGATGTTCAAAGAGGTTTGGTGCCTTAGTTATCTCTATTTCTCAAGAAAATAGTGATTTTATAGTGGTTATTTCATCGATTTAGGGAGTGTTATGAAGTTTTACTAAATTAATTGATAAAAACAATTGAATTATGCTCATTTACCATGAAAAAGAGTTTAACATACATTAATACAAATGTAGAATATGGTTAGAAATTTTAAAACAACACTAAAGATTATAGGCTTCAGAATATAAAGTATTTACCAAAAACTCAATATTTTCGTAGGGGTTAACACATAGATTTTGAGAAAATTTCAAAATATACGACAATATTGTTTTAATGCATAGTTGCAGCACTAACATATGATGATGTTCAAAGAGGTTTGGTGTCTTAGTTGTCTCTGTTTTTCAAGAATAGAATGTGGTTAGAAGTTTTTAAACAACACTAAAGATTATAGGCTTCAGTATATAAAGTATTTACCAAAAACTCAATATTTTCGTAGGGGTTAGTTAACACAGAGATTTTGAGAAAATTTCAAAAAATACGACAATATTGTTTTAATGCATAGTTGCATCCTACACTAACATATGATGATGTTCAAAGTGGTTTGGAGCCTTAGTTGCCTCTATTTTTCACGAAAATAGTGATTTAATAGTGGTTATTCCATCGATTTAGGGAGTATTATGAAGTTTTACTAAATTAACTGATAAAAAAATTGAATGATGTTCATTTACCATGGAAAAAAATTTAACATACATTAATACAAATGTAGAATATGGTTAGAAATTTTAAAACAACACTAGTGATTATAGGCTTCAGGATAGAAAGTATTTACCAAAAACGCAATATTTTTGTAGGGGTTAACACATAGATTTTGAGAAAATTTCAAAAAATATGACAATATTGTTTTAATGCATAGTTGCACCCTGCACAAACATATAATGATGTTCAAAGAGGTTTGGAGCCTTAGTTGTCTCTGTTTTTCAAGAAAATAGTGATTTTATAGTGGTTATTCCATCGATTTAGAGAGTATTATGAAGTTTTAATAAATTAATTGATACACAAAATCATAACGATTCCCATATACCATGAAAATGAGCTTAATATACATTAACACAAATGCAGAATGTGGTTATAAAATTTAAAACAACACTAATGATTATAGGCTTCAGTATATAAAGTATTTACCAAACACCCAATATTTTCGTAGGGGTTAGCACGTAGATTTTGAGAAAATTTCAAAAAATATGAAAATATTGTTTTAATGCATAGTTGCATCCTTCACTAACATATGATGATGTTCAAAGAGGTTTGGAGCTTTAGTTGTCTCTATTTTTCAAGAAAATAGTGATTTGATAGTGGTTATTCCATCGATTTAGGGAGTATTATAAAGTTTTACTAAATTAATTGATAAAAACAATTGCACGATGCTCATTTACCATGAAAAAGAGTTTAACATACATTAATACATATGTAGAATATGGTTAGAAATTTTAAAACACCACTAAAGATTATAGGCTTCAGATTATAAAGTATTTACCAAAAACTCAATATTTTCGTAGGGGTTTGCACATAGATTTTGAGAAAATTTCAAAAAATACGACAATATTGTTTTAATGCATAGTTGCATCCTGCACTAACATATGATGATGTTCAAAGAGGTTTGGAGCCTTAGTTGTCTCTATTTTCAAGAAAACAGTGATTTTATAGGTGGTTATTTCATCGATTTAGAGAGTATTATGAAGTTTTAATAAATTAATAGATAAACAAATAATAACGATTCCCATATACCATGAAAAATAGCTTAAAATACATTAATACAAAAGTAGAATGTGGTTAGAAATTTTAAAACATCACTAAAGATTATAGGCTTCAGTATATAAAGTATTTACCAAAAACTCAATATTTTCGTAGGGGCTAGCACATAGATTATGAAAAAATTTCAAAAAATACGACAATATTGTTTTAATGCATAGTTACATACTGCACTAACATATGATGATGTTCAAACAGGTTTGGAGTCTTAGTTATCTCTATTTTGCAAGAAAATAGTGATTTTATAGTGGTTATTCCATAGATTTAGAGAGTATTATGAAGTTTTACAAAATTAATTAGTAAAAACAGTTGAATGATGCTCATTTACCATGAAAAAGAGTTTAATATACATTAATACAAATGTAGAATATGGTTAGAAATTTTAAAACAACACTAAAGATTATAGGCTTCAGAATATAGAAGTATTTACAATAAACTCAATATTTTCGTAGGGGCTTAAGCACATAGATTTTGAGAAAATTTCAAAAAATACGACAATATTGTTTTAATGCATAGTTGCATCCTAGCACTAACATATGATGATGTTCAAAGAGGTTTGGAGCCTTAGTTGTCTCTATTTTTCAAGAAAATAGTGATTTTATAGTGGTTATTCCTATCGATTTAGAGAGTATTATGAAGTTTTACTAAATTAATTGATAAAAACAATTGAACGATGCTCATTTACCATGAAAAAGAGTTTAACATACATTAATACAAATGTAGAAATATGGTTAGAAATTTTAAAACAACACTAAAGATTATAGGCTTCAGTATATAAAGTATTTACCAAAAACTCAATATTTTCGTAGAGGGTTTAGCACATAGATTTGAGAAAATTTCAAAAAATACTGACAATATTGTTTTAATGCATGTTTGCATCATTTACTAGCATATGATGATGTTCAAATAGGTTTGCAACCTTTGTTGTCTCCGTTTTTCAAGAAAATAAGGATTTTATAGTGGTTTTCCCAACGATTTAGGGAGTATTATAAAGTTTTAATAAATTAATTGATAAACAAAATTATAACGATTCCCATATACCATGAAAATGAGCTTAATATACATAAACACAAATGTAGAATGTGGTTATAAAATTTAAAACAACACTAAAGATTATAGGCTTCAGTATATAAAGTATTTACAAAACACCCAATATTTTCGTAAGGGTTAGCACGTAGATTTTGAGAAAATTACAAAAAATATGAAAATATTGTTTTAATGCATAGTTGCATCCTGCACTAACATATGATGATGTTCAAAGAGGTTTGTAGCTTTAGTTGTCTCTATTTTTCAAGAAAATAGTAATTTGATAGTGGTTATTCCATCGATTTAGGGAGTATTATAAAGTTTTACTAAATTAATTGATAAAAACAATTGAACGATGCTCATTTACCATGAAAAAAGAGTTTAACATACATTAATACAAATGTAGAATATGGTTAAAAATTTTAAAACAACACTAAAGATTATAGGCTTCAGATTATAAAGTATTTACCAAAACTCAATATTTTCGTAGGGATTGCACATAGATTTTGAGAAAATTTCAAAAAATACGACAATATTGTTTTAATGCATAGTTGCATCCTGTACTAATATATGATGATGTTCAAAGAGGTTTGGAATTTTAGTTGTCTCTATTTTTCAAGAAAATAGTGATTTTATAGTGGTTATTTCATCGATTTTGAGAGTATTATGAAGTTTTAATAAATTAATTGATAAAAAAATTATAACGATTCCCATATACCATGAAAAATAGCTTAAAATTCATTAATACAAAATAATGTGGTTAGAAATTTTAAAACAACACAAAATATTATAGGCTTCAGTATATAAAGTATTTACCAAAAACTCAATATTTTCGTAGGGGCTAGCACATAGATTTTGAGAAAATTTCAAAAAATACGACAATATTGTTTTAATGCATAGTTACATCCTGCACTAACATATGATGATGTTCAAAGAGGTTTGGAGTCTTAGTTATCTCTATTTTGCAAGAAAATAGTGATTTTATAGTGGTTATTCCATAGATTTAGAGAGTATTATGAATTTTTACTAAATTAATTGGTAAAAACAGTTGAACGATGCTCATTTACCATGAAAAAGAGTTTAACATACATTAATACAAATTTATAATATGGTTAAAATTTTAAAACAACACTAAAGATTATAGGCTTCATTATATAAAGTGTTTACCAAAAACTCAATATTTTTGTAGGAGTTACACATAGATTTTGAGAAAATTTCAAAAAATACAACAATATTCTTTTAATGCATAGTTGCATCCTGCACTAACATATTATGATGTTCAAAGAGGTTTGGTTCCTTAGTTATCTCTATTTCCCAAGAAAATAGTGATTTTATAGTGGTTATTCCATCGAGTTAGGGAGTGTTATGAAGTTTTACTAAATTAATTGATAAAAACAGTTGAATGATGCTCATTTACCATGAAAAAGAGTTTAACATACATTAATACAAATGTAGAATATGGTTAGAAATTTTAAAACAACACTAAAGATTATAGCTTCAGAATATAAGTATTTACCAAAAAATCAATATTTTCGTAGGGGTTAACACATAGATTTTGAGAAAATTTCAAAATAAACGACAATATTGTTTTAATGCATAGTTGCAGCACTAACATATGATGATGTTCAAAGAGGTTTGGTGTCTTAGTTGTCTCTGTTTTTCAAGAATAGAATGTGGTTAGAAATTTTGAAACAACACTAAAGATTATAGGCTTCAGTTATAAAGTATTTACCAAAAACTCAATATTTTCGTTGGGTTAGTTAACACATAGATTTTGAGAAAATTTCAAAAATACGACAATATTGTTTTAATGCATAGTTGCATCCTGCACTAACATATGATGATGTTCTAAGTGTTTGGAGCCTTAGTTGTCTCTATTTTTCAAGAAAATAGTGATTTAATAGTGGTTATTCCATCGATTTAGGGAGTATTATGAAGTTTTACTAAATTAACTGATAAAAAAAATTGAATGATGCTTCATTTACCATGAAAATGAAATTTAACATACATTAATACAAATGTAGAATATGGTTAGAAATTTTAAAACAACACTAGAGATTATAGGCTTCAGAATAGAAAGTATTTACCAAAAACGCAATATTTTTGTAGGGGTTAACACATAGATTTTGAGAAAATTTCAAAAAATATGACAATATTGTTTTAATGCATAGTTGCACCCTGCACTAACATATAATGAATGTTCAAAGAGGTTTGGAGCCTTAGTTGTCTCTGTTTTTCAAGAAAATAGTGATTTTATAGTGGTTATTCATCGATTTAGAGAGTATTAATGAAGTTTTAATAAATTAATTGATAAAAAAATTATAACGATTCTCATATACCATGAAAATAGCATTAAAATACATTAATACAAATGTAGAATATGGTTAGAAATTGTAAAACAACACTAAAGATTATAGGCTTCAGAATATAGAGTATTTACAATTAAACTCAATATTTTCGTAGGGGCTAGCACATAGATTTTGAGAAAATTTCAAAAAATACGACAATATTGTTTTAATGCATAGTTGCATCCTAGCACTAACATATGATGATGTTCAAAGAGGTTTGGAGCCTTAGTTGTCTCTATTTTTCAAGAAAATAGTGATTTTATAGTGATTATTCTATCGATTTAGAGAGTATTATGAAAGTTTTATTAAATTAATTGATAAAAACAATTGAACGATGCTCATTTACCATGAAAAAGAGTTTAACATACATTAATACAAATGTAGAATATGGTTAGAAATTTTAAAACAACACTAAAGATTATAGGCTTCATTATATAAAGTATTTACCAAAAACTCAATATTTTCGAAGGGGGTTTGCACATAGATTTTGAGGAAATTTCAAAAAATACGACAATATTGCTTTAATGCATAGTTACATTCT
The DNA here is from genome assembly GCA_945779075.1 of Brassica incana. Lineage (NCBI taxonomy): Eukaryota > Viridiplantae > Streptophyta > Magnoliopsida > Brassicales > Brassicaceae > Brassica > Brassica incana. The sequence continues at coordinate 426,369 of CALZFW010000057.1, forward strand.
GCACTAACATATGATGATGTTCAAAGAGGTTTGGAGTCTTAGTTATCTCTATTTTGCAAGAAAATAGTGATTTTATAGTGGTTATTCCATAGATTTAGAGAGTATTATGAAGTTTTACTAAATTAATTAGTAAAAACAGTTGAACGGTGCTCATTTACCATGAAAAAGAGTTTAACATACATTAATACAAATGTAGAATATTGTTAGAAATTTTCAAACAACACCAAATATTATAAGCTTCAGTATATAAAATATTTACCAAAAACTGAATATTTTCGTAGGGGTGTTAACACATAGATTTTGAGAAAATTTCAAAAAATACGACTATTTTTTTTAATGCCTAGTTGCATCATGCACTAACATATGATGATGTTCAAAGAGGTTTGGAGCCTTAGTTGTCTCTATTTTTCAAGAAAATAGTGATTTTATAGTGGTTATTCCATCGATTTAGGGAGTATTATGAAGTTTTACTAAATTAATTGATAAAAACAATTGAACGATGCTCATTTACCATGAAAAAGAGTTTAACATACATTAATACAAATGTAGAATATGGTTTAGAAATTTTAAAACAACACTAAAGATTATAGGCTTTAGTATATAAAGTATTTACCAAAAACTGAATATTTTCGTAGGGGTTGTTAACACATAGATTTTGAGAAAATTTCAAAAAATACGACAATATTTTTTTAATGCCTAGTTGCATCATGCACTGAAATATGATGATTGTTCAAAGAGGTTTGGAGCCTTAGTTGTCTCTATTTTTCAAGAAAATAGTGATTTTATAGTGGTTATTCCATCGATTTAGGCAGTATTATGAAGTTTTACTAAATTAATTGATAAAACAATTGAACGATGCTCATTTACCATGAAAAAGAGTTTAACATACATTAATACAAATGTAGAATATGGTTACAAATTTTAAAACAACACTAAAGATTATAGGCTTCAGTATATAAAGTATTTACCAAAAACTCAATATTTTCGTAGGGGTTAACACATAGATTTTGAGAAAATTTCAAAAAATACGACAATATTGTTTTAATGCATAGTTGCATCCTGCACTAACATATGATGATGTTCAAAGAGGTTTGGAGCCTTAGTTGTCTCTATTTTTCAAGAAAATAGTGATTTTATAGTGGTTATTCCATCGATTTAGAGAGTATTATGAAGTTTTACTAAATTAATTGATAAAAACAATTGAACGATGCTCATTTACCATGAAAAAGAGTTTAACATACATTAATACAAATGTAGAATATGGTTAGAAATTTTAAAACAACACTAAAGATTATAGGCTTCAGTATATAAAGTATTTACCAAAAACTCAATATTTTCGTAGGGGTTAGCACATAGATTTTGAGAAAATTTCAAAAAATACGACAATATTGTTTTAATGCATAGTTGCATCCTGCACTAACATATGATGATGTTCAAAGAGGTTTGGAGCCTTAGTTGTCTCTATTTTTCAAGAAAATAGTGATTTTATAGTGGTTATTCCATCGATTTAGAGAGTATTATGAAGTTTTACTAAATTAATTGATAAAAACAATTGAACGATGCTCATATACCATGAAAAAGAGCTTAAAATACATTAATACAAATGTAGAATGTGGTTAAAAATTTAAAGACAACACAAAAGATTATAGGCTTCAGTATATAAATTACTTACCAAAAACTCAATATTTTCGTAGGGGCTAGCACATAGATTTTGAGAAAATTTCAAAAAATACGACAATATTGTTTTAATGCATAGTTACATCCTGCACTAACATATGATGATGTTCAAAGAGGTATGGAGTCTTAGTTATCTCTATTTTGCAAGAAAATAGTGATTTTATAGTGGTTATTCCATAGATTTAGAGAGTATTGTGAAGTTTTACTATATTAATTAGTAAAAATAGTTGAACGATGCTCATTTGCCATGAAAAAGAGTTTAATATACATTAATACAAATGTAGAATATTGTTAGAAATTTTAAAATAACACTAAAGATTATAGGCTTCAGTATATAAAATATTTACCAAAAACTGAATATTTTCGTAGGAGTTAACACATAGATTTTGAGAAAATTTCAAAAAATACGACAATTTCTTTTTAATGCCTAGTTGCATCATGCACTAACATATGATGATGTTCAAAGAGGTTTGGAGCCTTAGTTGTCTCTATATTTCAAGAAAATAGTGATTTTATAGTAGTTATTCCATCGATTTAGGGAGTATTATGAAGTTTTACAAAATTAATTGATAAAAACAATTGAACGATGCTCATTTACCATGAAAAAGAGTTTAACATACATTAATACAAATGTAGAATATGGTTAGAAATTTTAAAACAACACTAAAGATTATAGGCTTTAGTATATAAAGTATTTACCAAAAACTGAATATTTTCGTTGGGTTAACACATTAATTTTGAGAAAATTTCAAAAAATAAGATAATATTGTTTTAATGCATAGTTGCATCCTTTACTAACATATTATGATGTTCAAAGAGGTTTGGAGCCTTAGTTGTCTCTATGTTTCAAGAAAATAGTGATTTTATAGTGGTTATTCCATCGATTTAGGGAATATTATGAAGTTTTAATAAATTAATTGATAAACAAATTATAACGATTCCCATATACCATGAAAAAGAGCTTAAAATACATTAATACAAATGTAGAATGTGGTTGTAAATTTTAAAACAACACTAAAGATTATAGGCTTCAATATATAAATTACTTACCAAAAACTCAATATTTTCGTAGGGGTTAGCACATAGATTTTGAGAAAATTTCAAAAAACACGAAAATATTGTTTTAATGCATAGTTGCATCCTTCACTAACATATGATGATGTTCAAAGAGGTTTGGAGCCTTAGTTGTCTCTATTTTTCAAGAATATAGTGATTTTATAGTGGTTATTCCATCGATTTAGGGAGTATTATGAAGTTTTACTAAATTAATTGATAAACAAATCATAACGATTCCCATATACCATGAAGAAAAGCTTAAAATACATTAATACAAATCTAGAATGTGGTTACAAATTTTTAAATAACACTAATGATTATAGGCTTCAATATATAAATTACTTACCAAAAACTCAATATTTTCGTAGGGGTTAGCACATAGATTTTGAGAAAATTTCAAAAATTACGACAATATTGTTTTAATGCATAGTTGCATCCTGCACTAACATATGATGATGTTCAAAGAGGTTTGGAGCCTTAGTTGTCTATATTTTACAAGAAAATAGTGATTTTATAGTGGTTATTTCATCGATTTAGAGAGTATTATGAAGTCTTAATAAATTAATTGATAAACAAAATTATAATGATTCCCATATACCATGAAAAATAATTTACAATACATTAATACAAAAGTAGAATGTGGTTAAAATTTTTAAAACAACACGAAAATTATAGGCTTCAGTATATAAAGTATTTACCAAAAACTCAATATTTTCGTAGGGGGCTAGACTAGCACATAGATTTTGAAAAAATTTCAAAAAATATGACAGTATTGTTTTAATGCATAGTTACATCCTGCACTAACATATGATGATGTTCAAAGAGGTATGGAGTCTTAGTTATCTTTATTTTGCAAGAAAATAGTGATTTTATAGTGGTTATTCCATAGATTTAGAGAGTATTGTGAAGTTTTACTAAATTAATTAGTAAAAACAGTTGAACGATGCTCATTTACCAGTGAAAAAGAGTTTAATATACATTAATACAAATGTAGAATATTGCTTAGAAATTTTAAAACAACACTAAAGATTATAGGCTTCAGTATATAAAATATTTACTAAAAACTGAATATTTTCGTAGGAGTTAACACATAGATTTTGAGAAAATTGCAAAAAATATGACAATATTTTTTTAATGCCTAGTTGCATCATGCACTAAAATAAGATGATTTTCAAAGAGGTTTGGAGCCTTAGTTGTCTCTATTTTTCAAGAAAATAGTGATTTTATAGTAGTTATTCCATCGATTTAGAGAGTATTATGAAGTTTTACTAAATTAATTGATAAAAACAATTCAACGATGCTCATTTACCATGAAAAAGAGTTTAACATACATTAATACAAATGTAAAATATGTTTAGAAATTTTAAAACAACACTAAAGATTATAGGCTTCAGTATATAAAGTATTTACCAAAAACTGCATATTTTCGTAGGCAGTTTAACACATTGATTTTGAGAAAATTTCAAAAAATACGAAAATATTTTTTTAATGCCTGTTTGCATCCTTTACTAAAATATGATGATGTTCAAATAGGTTTGGAGCCTTTGTTGTCTCCGTTTTTCAAGAAAATAAGGAATTTATAGTGGTTTTCTCAACGATTTAGGGCGTATTATGAAGTTTTAATAAATTAATTGATAAAAAAAATTATAACGATTCCGATATACCATGAAAATGAGCTTAATATACATTAACACAAATGTAGAATGTGGTTATAAAATTTAAAACAACACTAAAGATTATAGGCTTCAGTATATAAAGTATTTACCAAACACCCAATATTTCCGTAGGGGTTAGCACGTAGATTTTGAGAAAATTTCAAAAAATATGAAAATATTGTTTTAATGCATAGTTGCATCATGCACTAACATATGATGATGTTCAAAGAGGTTTGGAGCCTTAGTTGTCTCTATTTTTCAAGAAAATAGTGATTTTATAGTGGTTATTCCATCGATTTAGAGAGTATTATGAAGTTTTAATAAATTAATTGATAAAACAAATTATAACGATTCCCATATACCATGAAAATGAGCTTAATATACATTAATACAAATGTAGAATGTGGTTATAAATTTAAAACAACACTAAAGATTATAGGCTTCAGTATATAAAGTATTTACCAAAAACTCAATATTTTCGTAGGGGATTAGCACATAGATTTTGAGAAAATTTCAAAAAATATGACAATATTGTTTTAATGCATAGTTGCATCCTGCACTAACATATGATGATGTTCAAAGAGGTTTGGAGCTTAGTTGTCTCTATTTTTCAAGAAAATAGTGATTTATAGTGGTTATTCCATCGATTTAGAGAGTATTATGAAGTTTTACTAAATTAATTGATAAAAACAATTGAACGATGCTCATTTACCATGAAAAAGAGTTTAACATACATTAATACAAATTTAAAATATGGTTAGAAATTTTAAAACAACACTAAAGATTATAGGATTCAGTATATAAAGTATTTACCAAAAACTGCATATTTTCGTAGGGGGTTAACACATAGATTTTGAGAAAATTTCAAAAAATACGACAATATTGTTTTAATGCATAGTTGCATTCTGCACTAACATATGATGATGTTCAAAGAGGTTTGGAGTCCTTAGTTGTCTCTATGTTTCAAGAGAATAGTGATTTTATAGTGCTTATTCCTTCGATATAGGGAGTATTATGAAGTTTTACTAAATTAATTGATAAAAACAATTGAACGATGCTCATTTACCATGAAAAAGAGTTTAACATACATTAATACAAATGTAGAATATGGTTATAAATTTTAAAACAACACTAAATATTATAGGCTTCAGTATATAAAGTATTTACCAAAAACTGAATATTTTCGTAGGGTTAACACATAGATTTTGAGAAAATTTCAAAAAATACGACAATAATGTTTTAATGCATAGTTGCATCCTTTACTAACATATGATGATGTTCAAAGAGGTTTGGAGCCTTTGTTGTCTCTATTTTTCAAGAAAATAGTGATTTTATAGTGGTTATTCCATCGATTTAGGGAATATTATGAAGTTTTAATAAATTAATTGATAAAAAAATTATAACGATTCCCATATACCATGAAAAAGAGCTTAAAATACATTAATACAAATGTAGAATGTGGTTAGAAATTTTAAAACAACACTAATGATTATAGGCTTCAATATATAAATTACTTACCAAAAATTCAATATTTTCGTAGGGGTTAGCACGTAGATTTTGAGAAAATTTCAAAAAATACGAAAAATATTATTTTAATGCATTGTTGCATCCTGCACTAACATATGATTATGTTCAAAGAGGTTTGGAGCCTTAGTTGTCTCTATTTTTCAAGAATAAAGTGATTTTATAGTGGTCATTCCATCGATTTTGGGAGTATTATGAAGTTTTACTAAATTAATTGATAAAAAAATCATAACGATTCCCATATACCATGAAAAAGAGCTTAAAATATATTAATACAAATGTAGAATGTGGTTAGAAATTTTTAAACAACACTAATGATTATAAGCTTCAATATTAAATTACTTACCAAAACCTCAATATTTTCGTAGGGGGTTAGCACAGTAGATTTTGAGAAAAATTCAAAAAATACGAAAATATTGTTTTAATGCATAGTCGCATCCTGCACTAACATATGATGATGTTCAAAGAGGTTTGGAGCCTTAGTTGTCTCTATTTTTCAAGAATATAGTGATTTTATAGTGGTTATTTCATCGATTTAGAGAGTATTATGAAGTTTTAATCAATTAATTGATAAAAAAAATTATAACGATTCCCATATACCATGAAAAATAGTTTAAAATACATTAATACAAAAGTAGAATGTGGTTAGAAATTTTAAAACAATACTAAAGATTATAGGCTTCAGTATATAAAGTATTTACCAAAAACTCAATATTTTCGTAGGGGCTATCACATAGATTTTGAGAAAATTTCAAAAAATACGAAAATATTGTTTAAATGCATAGTTACATCCTGCACTAACATAGTGATGATGCTTCAAAGAGGTTTGGAGTCCTTAGTTATCTCGGTTTTGCAAGAAAATAGTGATTTTATAGTGGTTATTCCATAGATTTAGAGAGTATTATGAAGTTTTACTAAATTAATTAGTAAAAACAGTTGAACGATGCTCATTTACCATGAAAAAGAGTTTAATATACATTAATACAAATGTAGAATATGGTTATAAATTTTAAAACAACACTAAAGATTATAGGCTTCAGTATATAAAATATTTACCAAAAACTGAATATTTTCGTAGGGGTAACACATAGATTTTGAGAAAATTTCAAAAAATACGACAATATTTTTTTAATGCCTAGTTACATCATGCACTAAAATATGATGATGTTCAAAGAGGTTTGGAGCCTTAGTTGTCTCTATTTTTCAAGAAAATAGTGCTTTTATAGTGGTTATTCCATCGATTTAGGGAGTATTATGAATTTTACTAACTTAATTGATAAAAAAAATTGAACGATGCTCACAATTGAACGATGCTCATTTACCATGAAAAAGAGTTTAACATACATTAATACAAATGTAAAATATGTTTAGAAAGTTTAAAACAACACTAAAGATTATAGGCTTCAGTATATAGAGTATTTAAATTAAACTCAATATTTTCGTAGGGTTTTGCACATAGATTTTGAGAAAATTTCAAAAAATACGACAATATTGTTTTAATGCATAGTTACATCCTGCACTAACATATGATGATGTTCAAAGAAGTTTGGAGTCTTAGTTATCTCTATTTTGCAAGAAAATAGTGATTTTATAGTGGTTATTCTATAGATTTAGAGTATTACGAAGTTTTACTAAATTAATTAGTAAAAACAGTTGAACGGTGCTCATTTACCATGAAAAAGAGTTTAACATACATTAATACAAATGTATAATATTGTTAGAAATTTTAAAACAACACTAAATATTATAGGCTTCAGTATATAAAATATTTACCAAAAACTGAATATTTTCGTACGGGTTAACACATAGATTTTGAGAAAATTTCAAAAAATACGACAATTTTTTTTAATGCCTAGTTACATCATGCACTAAAATATGATGATGTTCAAGGAGGTTTGGAGCCATAGTTGTCTCTATTTTTCAAGAAAATAGTGATTTTATAGTGGTTATTCCATCGATTTAGGGAGTATTATGAAGTTTTACTAAATTAATTGATAAAAACAATTGAACGATGCTCATTTACCATGAAAAAAAGTTTAACATACATTAATAGAAATGTAAAATATGGTTAGAAATTTTAAAACAACACTAAAGATTATAGGCTTCAGTATATAAAGTATTTACCAAAAACTGCATATTTTCGTAGGGGTTAATACATAGATTTTTAGAAAATTTCAAAAAATACGACAATATTTTTTTAATGCCTATTTGCATCATTCACTAACATTTGATGATGTTCAAAGAGGTTTGGAGCTTGTTGTCTCCGTTTTTCAAGAAATAAAGATTTTATAGTGGTTTCCAACGATTTAGGGAGTATTATGAAGTTTAATAAATTAATTGATGAAAATAAATGTCCAATCTCCATTATACCATGAAAAAGAGCTTAACATACATAATACAAATCTAGAATATGGTTAAAAATTAAAAACAAACTCAGATTATATGTTCAGTATATAAGTACTTAACCAAAAACACATAGATTTTGAGAAAATTTCAAGAAATACGAGAATAATGTTTTTAATGCATAGTTGCATCTGCACTAACATATGATGATGTTCAAAGAGGGTTGGGTCTAGTTATCTCTATTTTGCAAGAAAATAGTGATTTTTATAGTGGTTATTCATAGATTTAGAGAGTGATTATGAAGTTTTACTTAAATTAATTGGTAAAAACAGTTGAACGATGTCATTTACCATGAAAAAGAGTTTAACATACATTAATACAAATGTAGAATTGGTTAAAAATTTTAAAACAACACAAAAGATTATAGGCTTCATATATAAAGTATTTACCAAAACACTCAATATTTTCGTAGGGGTTAACACATAGATTTTGCGAAAACATTCAAAAAGTACGGCAATATTTTTTTAATGTCTAGTTGCATCCTGCACTAACATATGATGATGTTCAAAGAGGTTTGGAGCCTTAGTTGTCTCTATTTTTCAAGAATATAGTGATTTTATAGTGGTTATTCCATCGATTTAGAGAGTATTATGAAGTTTTAATAAATTAATTGATAAAAAAATTATAACGATCCCAATATACCATTGAAAAAGAGCTTAAAATACATTAATACAAATATAGAATATGGTTAGAAATTTTTAAACAGCACTAAAGATTATATGCTTCAGTATATAAATTACTTACCAAAAACTCAATATTTTCGTAGGGGTTAGCAAATTGATTTTGAGAAAATTTCAAAAAATACAATATTATTGTTTTAATGCATATTTGCATTCTTCACTAACATATGATGATGTTCAAAGAGGTTTGGAGTCTTAGTTGTCTCTATTTTTAAAATAGTGATTTTATAATGGTTATTCCATCGATTTAGGGAGTATTATGAAGTTTTACTAAATTAATTGATAAAAACAATTGAACGATGCTCATTTACCATGAAAAAGAGTTTAACATACATTAATACAAATGTAGAATATGGTTAGAAATTTTAAAACAACACTAAAGATTATAGGCTTCAGTATATAAAGTATTTACCAAAAACTCAATATTTTCGTAGGGGTTAGCACATAGATTTTGAGAAAATTTCAAAAAATACGACAATATTGTTTTAATGCATAGTTGCATCCTGCACTAACATATGATGATGTTCAAAGAGGTTTGGAGCCTTAGTTGTCTCTATTTTTCAAGAAAATAGTGATTTTATAGTGGTTATTCCATCGATTTAGGGAGTATTATGAAGTTTTACTAAATTAATTGATAAAACAATATAACGATTCTCATATACCATGAAAAAGGTTTAACATACATTAATACAAATGTAGAATATGGTTAAAATTTTTAAAACAATACTAAAGATTATAGGCTTCATTATATAAAGTATTTACCAAAAACTCAATATTTTCTTTAGGGGTTGTTAACACATAGATTTTGAGAAAATTTCAAAAAGTACGACAGTATTTTTTTTTAATGCCTAGTTGCATCATTCACTAACATATGATGATGTTCAAAGAGGTTTGAGCCTTTGGTGTCTCCGTTTTTCAAGAAAATAAAGATTTTATAGTGGTTTTCCCAACGATTTAGGGAGTATTATGAAGTTTAATAAATTAATTGACTGAAAATAAATTCCAATTCTCATATACCATGAAAAAGAGCTTAAAATACATTAATACAATATAGAATATGGTTAAATTTAAAAACAACACTAAAGATTATATGCTTCAGTATATAAATTACTTACCAAAAACACATAGATTTTGAGAAAATGTCAAGAAATACGAGAATAATGTTTTTAATGCATAGTTGCATTCTGCATAACATATGATGATGTTCAAAGATGGTTGGAGTCTTAGTTATCTCTATTTTGCAAGAAAATTAGTGATTTCATAGTGGTTATTCCATAGATTTAGAGAGTATTGTGAAGTTTTACTAAATTAATTAGTAAAAACAGTTGAACGATGCTCATTTACCGTGAAAAAGAGTTTAATATACATTAATACAAATGTAGAATATTCTTAGAAATTTTAAAACAACAATAAAGATTATAGGCTTCAGTATATAAAATATTTACTAAAAACTGAATATTTTCGTAGGAGTTAACACATAGATTTTGAGAAAATTTCAAAAAATATGACAATTTTTTTTAATGCCTAGTTGCATCATGCACTAAAATAAGATGATTTTCAAAGAGGTTTGGAGCCTTAGTTGTCTCTATTTTTCAAGAAAATAGTGATTTTATAGTAGTTATTCCATCGATTTAGGGAGTATTATGAAGTTTTACAAAATTAATTGATAAAAACAATTCAACGATGCTCATTTACCATGAAAAAGAGTTTAACATACATTAATACAAATGTAAAATATGTTTAGAAATTTTAAAACAACACTAAATATTATAGGCTTCAGTATATAAAGTATTTACCAAAAACTGCATATTTTCGTAGGCAGTTTAACACATTGATTTTGAGAAAATTTCAAAAAATACGAAAATATTTTTTTAATGCCTGTTTGCATCCTTTACTAAAATATGATGATGTTCAAATAGGTTTTGAGCCTTTGTTGTCTCCGTTTTTCAAGAAAATAAGGAATTTATAGTGGTTTTCCCAACGATTTAGGGCGTATTATGAAGTTTTAATAAATTAATTGATAAACAAAATTATAACGATTCCGATATACCATGAAAATGAGCTTAATATACATTAACACAAATGTAGAATGTGGTTATAAAATTTAAAACAACACTAAAGATTATAGGCTTCAGTATATAAAATATTTACCAAACACCCAATATTTCCGTAGGGGTTAGCACGTAGATTTTGAGAAAATTTCAAAAAATATGAAAATATTGTTTTAATGCATAGTTGCATCATGCACTAACATATGATGATGTTCAAAGAGGTTTGGAGCTTTAGTTGTCTCTATGTTTCAAGAAAATAGTGATTTGATAGTGGTTATTCCATCGATTTAGGGAGTATTATAAAGTTTTACTAAATTAATTGATAAAAACAATTGAACGGTGCTCATTTACCATGAAAAAGAGTTTAACATACATTAATACAAATGTAAAATATGGTTAGAAATTTTAAAACAACACTAAAGATTATAGGCTTCAGTATATGAAGTATTTACTAAAAACTGCATATTTTCGTAGGGGTTAACACTTAGATTTTGAAAAAATTTCAAAAAATACGACAATATTTTTTTAATGCCTGTTTGCATCCTTCACTAACATATGATGATGTTCAAATAGGTTTGGAGCCTTTGTTGTCTCCCTTTTTCAAGAAAATAAGGATTTTATAGTGGTTTTCCCAACGATTTAGGGAGTATTGTGAAGTTTTAATAAATTAATTGATAAACAAAATTATAACGATTCCCATATACCATGAAAATGAGCTTAATATACATTAACACAAATGTAGAATGTGGTTATAAAATTTAAAACAACACTAAGGATTATATAGCTTCAGTATATAAAGTATTTACCAAACACCCAATATTTTCGTAGGGATTAGCACGTAGATTTTGAGAAAATTTCAAAAAAATATGAAAATATTTTTTTAATGCATAGTTGCATTCTGCACTAACATATGATGATGTTCAAAGAGGTTTGGAGCTTTAGTTGTCTCTATTTTTCAAGAAAATAGTGATTATTCCATCGATTTAGGGAGTATTATAAAGTTTTACTAAATTAATTGATAAAAACAATTGAACGATGCTCATTTACCATGAAAAAGAGTTTAACATACATTAATACAAATTTAAAATATGGTTAGAAATTTTAAAACAACACTAAAGATTATAGGATTCAGTATATAAAGTATTTACCAAAAACTGCATATTTTCGTAGGGGTTAACACTTAGATTTTGAGAAAATTTCAAAAAATACGACAATATTGTTTTAATGCATAGTTGCATTCTGCACTAACATATGATGATGTTCAAAGAGGTTTGGAGTCTTAGTTGTCTCTATGTTTCAAGAGAATAGTGATTTTATAGTGCTTATTCCTTCGATATAGGGAGTATTATGAAGTTTTACTAAATTAATTGATAAAAACAATTGAACGATGCTCATTTACCATGAAAAAGAGTTTAACATACATTAATACAAATGTAGAATATGGTTAGAAATTTTAAAACAACACTAAAGTTATAGGCTTCAGTATATAAAGTATTTACCAAAAACTGAATATTTTCGTAGGGTTAACACATTGATTTTGAGAAAATTTCAAAAAATACGACAATAATGTTTTAATGCATAGTTGCATCGTTTACTAACATATGATGATGTTCAAAGAGGTTTGGAGCCTTTGTTGTCTCTATTTTTCAAGAAAATAGTGATTTTATAGTGGTTATTCCATCGATTTAGGGAATATTATGAAGTTTTAATAAATTAATTGATAAAAAAATTATAACGATTCCCATATACCATGAAAAAGAGCTTAAAATACATTAATACAAATGTAGAATGTGGTTAGAAATTTTAAAACAACACTAATGATTATAGGCTTCAATATATAAATTACTTACCAAAAATTCAATATTTTCGTAGGGGTTAGCACGTAGATTTTGAGAAAATTTCAAAAAATACGAAAAATATTATTTTAATGCATTGTTGCATCCTGCACTAACATATTATTATGTTCAAAGAGGTTTGGAGTCTTAGTTGTCTCTATTTTTCAAGAATAAAGTGATTTTATAGTGGTCATTCCATCGATTTTGGGAGTATTATGAAGTTTTACTAAATTAATTGATAAAAAAATCATAACGATTCCCATATACCATGAAGAAGAGCTTAAAATATATTAATACAAATGTAGAATGTAGTTAGAAATTTTTAAACAACACTAATGATTATAAGCTTCAATATTTAAATTACTTACCAAAACCTCAATATTTTCGTAAGGGGGGTTAGCACGTAGATTTTGAGAAAATTTTAAAAATACGAAAATATTGTTTTAATACATAATCGCATCCTGCACTAACATATGATGATGTTCAAAGAGGTTTGGAGCCTTAGTTGTCTCTATTTTTCAAGAATATAGTGATTTTATAGTGGTTATTTCATCGATTTAGAGAGTATTATGAAGTTTTAATCAATTAATTGATAAAACAAATTATAACGATTCCCATATACAATGAAAAATAGTTTAAAATACATTAATACAAAAGTAGAATGTGGTTAGAAATTTTAAAACAATACTAAAGATTATAGGCTTCAGTATATAAAGTATTTACCAAAAAATCAATATTTTCGTAGGGGCTATCACATAGATTTTGAAAAATTTTCAAAAAATACGAAAATATTGTTTTAATGCATAGTTACATCCTGCACTAACATGTGATGATGCTCAAAGAGGTTTGGAGTCCTAGTTATCTCGGTTTTGCAAGAAAATAGTGATTTTATAGTGGTTATTCCATAGATTTAGAGAGTATTATGAAGTTTTACTAAATTAATTAGTAAAAACAGTTGAACGATGCTCATTTACCATGAAAAAGAGTTTAATATACATTAATACAAATGTAGAATATGGTTATAAATTTTAAAACAACACTAAAGATTATAGGCTTCAGTATATAAAATATTTACCAAAAACTGAATATTTTCGTAGGGTAACACATAGATTTTGAGAAAATTTCAAAAAATACGACAATTTTTTTTTAATGCCTAGTTGCATCATGCACTAAAATATGATGATGTTCAAAGAGGTTTGGAGCCTTAGTTGTCTCTATTTTTTCAAGAAAATAGTGCTTTTATAGTGGTTATTCCATCGATTTAGGGAGTATTATGAATTTTACTAAATTAATTGATAAAAAAAATTGAACGATGCTCACAATTGAACGATGCTCATTTACCATGAAAAAGAGTTTAACATACATTAATACAAATGTAAAATATGTTTAGAAAGTTTAAAACAACACTAAAGATTATAGGCTTCAGTATATAGAGTATTTAAATTAAACTCAATATTTTCGTAGGGTTTTGCACATAGATTTTGAGAAAATTTCAAAAAATATGACAATATTGTTTTAATGCATAGTTACATCCTGCACTAACATATGATGATGTTCAAAGAGGTTTGGAGTCTTAGTTATCTCTATTTTGCAAGAAAATAGTGATTTTATAGTGGTTATTCTATAGATTTAGAGTATTACGAAGTTTTACTAAATTAATTAGTAAAAACAGTTGAACGGTGCTCATTTACCATGAAAAAGAGTTTAACATACATTAATACAAATGTATAATATTGTTAGAAATTTTAAAACAACACTAAATATTATAGGCTTCAGTATATAAAATATTTACCAAAAACTGAATATTTTCGTACGGGTTAACACATAGATTTTGAGAAAATTTCAAAAAATACGACAATTTTTTTTAATGCCTAGTTGCATCATGCACTAAAATATGATGATGTTCAAGGAGGTTTGGAGCCATAGTTGTCTCTATTTTCAAGAAAATAGTGATTTTATAGTGGTTATTCCATCGATTTAGGGAGTATTATGAAGTTTTACTAAATTAATTGATAAAAACAATTGAACGATGCTCATTTACCATGAAAAAAGGTTTAACATACATTAATAGAAATGTAAAATATGGTTAGAAATTTTAAAACAACACTAAAGATTATAGGCTTCAGTATATAAAGTATTTACCAAAAACTGCATATTTTCGTAGGGGTTAATACATAGATTTTTAGAAAATTTCAAAAAATACGACAATATTTTTTTAATGCCTATTTGCATCCTTTACTAACATATGATGATGTTCAAATAGGTTTGGAGCCTTTGTTGTCTCCGTTTTTCAAGAAAATAAGGATTTTATAGTGGTTTTCCCAACGATTTAGGGAGTATTGTGAAGTTTTAATAAATTAATTGATAAACAAAATTATAACGATTCCGATATACCATGAAAATGAGCTTAATATACATTAACACAAAAGTAGAATGTGGTTATAAATTTTAAAACAACACTAAAGATTATAGGCTTTAGTATATAAAGTATTTACCAAACACCCAATATAGTGATTTTATAGTGGTTTTTCATCGATTTATGGAGTATTATGAAGTTTTACTAAATTAATTGGTAAAAACAATTGAACGATGCTCATTTACCATGAAAAAGAGTTTAATTTACATTAACACGAATGTAGAATATGGTTAGAAATTTTAAAACAACTCTAAAAATTATAGGCTTCCGTATATAAAATATTTACCAAAAACTCAATATTTTCGTAGAGGTTAACACATAGATTTTGCGAAAATTTCAAAAAGTACGGCAATATTTTTTTAATGTCTAGTTGCATCCTGCACTAACATATGATGATGTTCAAAGAGGTTTGGAGCCTTAGTTGTCTCTATTTTTCAAGAATATAGTGATTTTATAGTGGTTATTCCATCGATTTAGAGAGTATTATGAAGTTTTAATAAATTAATTGATAAAACAATTATAACGATTCCAATATACCTTGAAAAAGAGCTTAAAATACATTAATACAAATATAGAATATGGTTAGAAATTTTTAAACAGCACTAAAGATTATATGCTTCAGTATATAAATTACTTACCAAAAACTCAATATTTTCGTAGGGGTTAGCAAATTGATTTTGAGAAAATTTCAAAAAATACAATATTATTGTTTTAATGCATATTTGCATTCTTCACTAACATATGATGATGTTCAAAGAGGTTTGGAGTCTTAGTTGTCTCTATTTTTAAAATAGTGATTTTATAATGGTTATTCCATCGATTTAGGGAGTATTATGAAGTTTTACTAAATTAATTGATAAAAACAATTGAACGATGCTCATTTACCATGAAAGAGAGTTTAACATACATTAATACAAATGTAGAATATTTTTTGAAATTTTAAAATAACACTAAAGATTATAGGCTTCAGAGTTTAACATACATTAATACAAATGTAGAATATGGTTAGAAATTTTAAAACAACACCAAAGATTATAGGCTTCAGTATATAAAGTATTTACCAAAAACTCAATATTTTCGTAGGGGTTAACACATAAATTTTGAGAAAATTTTAAAAAGTACGACAATATTTTTTTAATGCCTAGTTGCTTCCTACACTAACATATGATGATGTTCAAACAGATTTGGAGACTTATTTTTCTGTATTTTTCAAGAAAATAGTGATTTTATAGTGGTTATGCCGTCGATTTAGGGAGTATTATGAAGGTTTACTAAATTAATTGATAAAAACAATTGAATGATGCTCATTTACCATGAAAAAGAGTTTAACATATATTAATACAAATGTAGAATATGCTTAGATATTTTAAAACATCACTAAAGATTATAGGCTTCAGAATATAAAGTATTTACCAAAAACTCAATATTTTCGTAGGGACACATAGATTTTGAGAAAATTTCAAAAAGTACGACAGTATTTTTTTAATGCCTAGTTGCATCATTCACTAACATATGATGATGTTCAAAGAGGTTTGGAGCCTTGGTGTCTCCGTTTTTCAAGAAAATAAAGATTTTATAGTGGTTTTCCCAACGATTTAGGGAGTATTATGAAGTTTAATAAATTAATTGATGAAAATAAATTCCAATTCTCATATACCATGAAAAAGAGCTTAAATACATTAATACAAATGTAGAATAGTGGTTAAAAATTTAAAAACAACACTAAAGATTATATGCTTCAGTATATAAATTACTTACCAAAAACACATAGATTTTGAGAAAATTTCAAAGAAATACGAGAATAATGTTTAATGCATAGTTGCATCCTGCACTAACATATGATGATGTTCAAAGAGGGTTGGAGTCTTAGTTATCTCTATTTTGCAAGAAAATAGTGATTTTATAGTGGTTATTCCATAGATTTAGAGAGTATTATGAAGTTTTATTAAATTAATTGTTAAAAACAGTTGAACGATGCTCATTTACCATGAAAAGAGTTTAACATACATTAATACAAATGTAGAATATGGTTAAAATTTAAAACAACAATAAAGATTATAGGCTTCAGTATATAAAATATTTACTAAAAACTGAATATTTTCGTAGGAGTTAACACATAGATTTTAAGAAAATTTCAAAAAATATGACAATTTTTTTTAATGCCTAGTTGCATCATGCACTAAAATAAGATGATTTTCAAAGAGGTTTGGAGCCTTAGTTGTCTCTATTTTTCAAGAAAATAGTGATTTTATAGTAGTTATTCCATCGATTTAGGGAGTATTATGAAGTTTTACAAAATTAATTGATAAAAACAATTCAACGATGCTCATTTACCATGAAAAAGAGTTTAACATACATTAATACAAATGTAAAATATGTTTAGAAATTTTAAAACAACACTAAAGATTATAGGCTTCAGTATATAAAGTATTTACCAAAAACTGCATATTTTCGTAGGCAGTTTAACACATTGATTTTGAGAAAATTTCAAAAAATACGAAAATATTTTTTTAATGCCTGTTTGCATCCTTTACTAAAATATGATGATGTTCAAATAGGTTTGGAGCCTTTGTTGTCTCCGTTTTTCAAGAAAATAAGGAATTTATAGTGGTTTTCCAAACGATTTAGGGCGTATTATGAAGTTTTAATAAATTAATTGATAAACAAAATTATAACGATTCCGATATACCATGAAAATGAGCTTAATATACATTAACACAAATGTAGAATGTGGTTATAAAATTTAAAACAACACTAAAGATATAGGCTTCAGTATATAAAGTATTTACCAAACACCCAATATTTCCGTAGGGGTTAGCACGTAGATTTTGAGAAAATTTCAAAAAATATGAAAATATTGTTTTAATGCATAGTTGCATCATGCACTAACATATGATGATGTTCAAAGAGGTTTGGAGCTTTAGTTGTCTCTATGTTTCAAGAAAATAGTGATTTGATAGTGGTTATTCCATCGATTTAGGGAGTATTATAAAGTTTTACTAAATTAATTGATAAAAACAATTGAACGGTGCTCATTTACCATGAAAAAGAGTTTAACATACATTAATACAAATGTAAAATATGGTTAGAAATTTTAAAACAACACTAAAGATTATAGGCTTCAGTATATAAAGTATTTACTAAAAACTGCATATTTTCGTAGGGGTTAACACTTAGATTTTGAAAAAAATTCAAAAAATACGACAATATTTTTTTAATGTCTGTTTGCATCCTTCACTAACATATGATGATGTTCAAATAGGTTTGGAGCCTTTGTTGTCTCCCTTTTTCAATAAAATAAGGATTTTATAGTGGTTTTCCCAACGATTTAGGGAGTATTGTGAAGTTTTAATAAATTAATTGATAAACAAAATTATAACGATTCCCATATACCATGAAAATGGGCGTAATATACATTAACACAAATGTAGAATGTGGTTATAAAATTTAAAACAACACTAAGGATTATATAGGCTTCAGTATATAAAGTATTTACCAAACACCCAATATTTTCGTAGGGATTAGCACGTAGATTTTGAGAAAATTTCAAAAAAATATGAAAATATTTTTTTATCCATAGTTGCATTCTGCACTAACATATGATGATGTTCAAAGAGGTTTGGAGCTTTAGTTGTCTCTATTTTTCAAGAAAATAGTGATTTGATAGTGGTTATTCCACCGATTTAGGGAGTATTATAAAGTTTTACTAAATTAATTGATAAAAACAATTGGACGATGCTCATTTACCATGAAAAAGAGTTTAACATACATTAATACAAATTTAAAATATGGTTAGAAACTTTAAAACAACACTAAAGATTATAGGATTCAGTATATAAAGTATTTACCAAAAAATGCATATTTTCGTAGGGGTTAACACTTAGATTTTGAGAAAATTTCAAAAAATACGACAATATTGTTTTAATGCATAGTTGCATTCTGCACTAACATATGATGATGTTCAAAGAGGTCTGGGGACTTAGTTGTCTTCGTTTTTCAAGAAAATAGTGATTTTATAGTGGTTATTCCATCGATTTAGGGAGTTTTATGAAATTTTATTAAATTAATTGATAAAAACATTATAACGATGCTCATTTACCATGAAAAAGAGTTTAACATACATTAATACAAATGTAGAATACAGTTATAAATTTTAAAACAACACTAAAGATTATAGGCTTCAGTATATAAAGTATTTACCAAAAACTCAATATTTTCGTAGCGGTTAACACATAGATTTTGAGAAAATTTCAAAATATACGACAATATTGTTTTAATGCATAGTTGCATCATGCACTAACATATGATGATGTTCAAAGAGGTTTGGAGCCTTTGTTGTCTCTGTTTTTCAAGAAAATAGTGATTTTATAGTGGTTATTCCATCGATTTAGGGAGTATTATGAAGTTTTACTAAATTAATTGATAAAAACATTTCAACGATGCTCATATACCATGAAAAAGAGTTTAACATACATTAATACAAAGTAGAATGTGGTTAGAAATTTTAAAACAACACTAAAGATTATAGGCTTCAATATATAGATTACTTACCAAAAACTCAATATTTTCGTAGGGGTACACATAGATTTTGAGAAAATTTCAAAAAGTACGAAAATATTATTTTAATGCATAGTTGCATCCTTCACTAACATATGATGATGTTCAAAGAGGTTTGGAGCCTTAGTTGTCTCTATTTTTCAAGAAAATAGTGATTTTATAGTGGTTATTCCATCGATTTAGGGAGTATTATGAAGTTTTAATAAATTAATTGATAAAACAATTGATACGATGCTCATATACCATGAAAAAGAGCTTAAAATACATTAATACAAATGTAGAATATGGTTAGAAATTTTAAAACAACACTAAAGATTATAGGCTTCAGTATATAAAGTACTTACCAAAAACTCAATATTTTCGTAGGGGCTTAGCACATAGATTTTGAGAAAATTTCAAAAAATACGACAATATTGTTTTAATGCATAGTTAGCATCCTGCACTAACATATGATGATGTTCAAAGAGGTTTGGAGTCTTAGTTGTCTCTATTTTGCAAGAAAATAGTGATTTTATAGTGGTTATTCCATAGATTTAGAGAGTATTATGAAGTTTTACTAAATTAATTGGTAAAAACAGTTGAACGATATTCATTTACCATGAAAAAGAGTTTAACATACATTAATACAAATTTATAATATGGTTAAAATTTTTAAAACAACACTAAAGATTATAGGCTTCATTATATAAAGTGTTTACCGAAAACTCAATATTTTCGTACGAGTTACACATAGATTTTGAGAAAATTTCAAAAAAATACAACAATATTCTTTTAATGCATAGTTGCATCATGCACTAACATATTATGATGTTCAAAGAGGTTTGGTGCCTTAGTTATCTCTATTTCTCAAGAAAATAGTGATTTTATAGTGGTTATTCCATCGATTTAGGGAGTGTGATGAAGTTTTACTAAATTAATTGATAAAAACAATTGAATGATGCTCATTTACCATGAAAAAGAGTTTAACATACATTAATACAAATGTAGAATATGGTTAGAAATTTTAAAACAACACTAAAGATTATAGGCTTCAGAATATAAAGTATTTACCAAAAAATCAATATTTTCGTAGGGGTTAACACATAGATTTTGAGAAAATTTCAAAATATACGACAATATTGTTTTAATGCATAGTTGCAGCACTAACATATGATGATGTTCAAAGAGGTTTGGTGTCTTAGTTGTCTCTGTTTTTCAAGAATAGAATGTGGTTAAAAATTTTTAAACAACACTAAAGATTATAGGCTTCAGTATATAAAGTATTTACCAAAAACTCAATATTTTCGTTGGGGTTAGTTAACACATAGATTTTGAGAAAATTTCAAAAAATTTGACAATATTGTTTTAATGCATAGTTGCATCTTGCACTAACATATGATGATGTTTTAAGTGGTTTGGAGCCTTAGTTGTCTCTATTTTTCAAGAAAATAGTGATTTAATAGTGGATATTCCATCGATTTAGGGAGTATTATGAAGTTTTACTAAATTAACTGATAAAAAAAATTGAATGATGTTCATTTACCATGAAAAGAAATTTAACATACATTAATACAAATGTAGAATATGGTTAGAAATTTTAAAACAACACTAGAGATTATAGGCTTCAGAATAGAAAGTATTTACCAAAAACGCAATATTTTTGTAGGGGTTAACACATAGATTTTGAGAAAATTTAAAAAAATATGACAATATTGTTTTAATGCATAGTTGCACCCTGCACTAACATATAATGATGTTCAAAGAGGTTTGGAGCCTTAGTTGTCTCTGTTTTTCAAGAAAATAGTGATTTTATAGTGGTTATTTCATCGATTTAGAGAGTATAATGAAGTTTTAAAAAATTAATTGATAAAAAATTAATTGATAAAAAATTTATAACGATTCCCATATACCTTGAAAATAGCATAAAATACATTAATACAAAAGTAGAATGTGGTTAGAAATTTTAAAACAACACTAAAGGTTATAGGCTTCAGTATATAAAGTATTTACCAAAAACTCAATATTTTCGTAGGGAGGACATAGATTTTGAAAAAATTTCAAAAAATACGACAATATTGTTTTAATGCATAGTTACATCCTGCACTAACATATGATGATGTTCAAAGAGGTTTGGAGTCTTAGTTATCTCTATTTTGCAAGAAAATAGTGATTTTATAGTGGTTATTCCATAGATTTAGAGAGTATTATGAAGTTTAACTAAATTAATTAGTAAAAACAGTTGAACGATGCTCATTTACCATGAAATAGAGTTTAATATACATTAATACAAATGTAGAATATTGTTAGAAATTTTAAAACAACACTAAAGATTATAGGCTTCAGTATATAAAATATTTACCAAAAACTGAATATTTTCGTAGGGGACACATAGAGTTTGAGAAAATTTCAAAAAATACGACAATTTTTTTTAATGCCTAGTTGCATCATGCACTAAATATTTTCGTAGGGGTTTGCACATAGATTTTGAGGAAATTTCAAAAAATACGACAATATTGTTTTAATGCATAGTTACATTCTGCACTAACATATGATGATGTTCAAAGAGGTTTGGAGTCTTAGTTATCTCTATTTTGCAAGAAAATAGTGATTTTATAGTGGTTATTCCATAGATTTAGAGAGTATTATGAAGTTTTACTAAATTAATTAGTAAAAACAGTTGAACGGTGCTCATTTACTATGAAAAAGAGTTTAACATACATTAATACAAATGTAGAATATTGTTAGAAATTTTCAAACAACACTAAATTTATAAGCTTCAGTATATAAAATATTTACCAAAAACTGAATATTTTCGTAGGGGTTAACACATAGATTTTGAGAAAATTTCAAAAAATACGACATATTTTTTTAATGCCTAGTTGCATCATGCACTAACATATGATGATGTTCAAAGAGGTTTGGAGCCTTAGTTGTCTCTATTTTTCAAGAAAATAGTGATTTTATAGTGGTTATTCCATCGATTTAGGGAGTATTATGAAGTTTTACAAAATTAATTGATAAAAACAATTGTACGATGCTCATTTACCATGAAAAAGAGTTTAACATACATTAATACAAATGTAAAATATGGTTAGAAATTTTAAAACAACACTAAAGATTATAGGCTTCAGTATATAAAGTATTTACCAAAAACTGAATATTTTCGTAGGGGTTGTTAACACATAGATTTTGAGAAAATTTTAAAAAATACGACTATTTTTTTTAATGCCTAGTTGCATCATGCACTGAAATATGATGTTGTTCAAAGAGGTTTGGAGCCTTAGTTGTCTCTATGTTTCAAGAAAATAGTGATTTTATAGTGGTTATTCCATCGATTTAGGCAGTATTATGAAGTTTTACTAAATTAATTGATAAAACAATTGAACGATGCTCATTTACCATGAAAAATAGTTTAACATACATTAATACAAATGTAGAATATGGTTAGAAATTTTAAAACAACACTAAAGATTATAGGCTTCAGTATATAAAGTATTTACCAAAAACTGAATATTTTCGTAGGGGACACATAGAGTTTGAGAAAATTTCAAAAAATACGACAATTTTTTTTAATGCCTAGTTGCATCATGCACTAAATATTTTCGTAGGGGTTTGCACATAGATTTTGAGGAAATTTCAAAAAATACGACAATATTGTTTTAATGCATAGTTACATTCTGCACTAACATATGATGATGTTCAAAGAGGTTTGGAGTCTTAGTTATCTCTATTTTGCAATAAAATAGTGATTTTATAGTGGTTATTCCACAGATTTAGAGACTATTATGAAGTTTTACTAAATTAATTAGTAAAAACAGTTGAACGGTGCTCATTTACCATGAAAAAGAGTTTAACATACATTAATACAAATGTAGAATATTGTTAGAAATTTTCAAACAACACTAAATTTTATAAGCTTCAGTATATAAAATATTTACCAAAAACTGAATATTTTCGTAGGGGTTAACACATAGATTTTGAGAAAATTTCAAAAAATACGACTATTTTTTTTAATGCCTAGTTGCATCATGCACTAACATATGATGATGTTCAAAGAGGTTTGGAGCCTTAGTTGTCTCTATTTTTCAAGAAAATAGTGATTTTATAGTGGTTATTCCATCGATTTAGGGAGTATTATGAAGTTTTACAAAATTAATTGATAAAAACAATTGAACGATGCTCATTTACCATGAAAAAGAGTTTAACATACATTAATAAAAATGTAAAATATGGTTAGAAATTTTAAAACAACACTAAAGATTATAGGCTTCAGTATATAAAGTATTTACCAAAAACTGAATATTTTCGTAGGGGTTGTTAACACATAGATTTTGAGAAAATTTCAAAAAATACGACTATTTTTTTAATGCCTAGTTGCATCATGCACTGAAATATGATGTTGTTCAAAGAGGTTTGGAGCCTTAGTTGTCTCTATGTTTCAAGAAAATAGTGATTTTATAGTGGTTATTCCATCGATTTAGGCAGTATTATGAAGTTTTACTAAATTAATTGATAAAACAATTGAACGATGCTCATTTACCATGAAAAATAGTTTAACATACATTAATACAAATGTAGAATATGGTTAGAAATTTTAAAACAACACTAAAGATTATAGGCTTCAGTATATAAAGTATTTATAAAAAACTGAATATTTTCGTATGGGTTAACACATTAGATTTTGAGAAAATTTCAAAAAATAAGACAATATTGTTTTAATGCATAGTTGCATCTTTACTAACATATGATGATGTTCAAAGAGGTTTGGAGTCTTAGTTGTCTCTATGTTTCAAGAAAATAGTGATTTTATAGTGCTTATTCCATTCGATATAGGGAGTATTATAATGTTTTACTAAATTAATTGATAAAAACAATTGAACGATGCTCATTTACCATGAAAAAGAGCTTAAAATACATTAATACAAATGTAAAATGTGGTTAGAAATTTTAAAACAACACTAATGATTATAGGCTTCAGTATTATAAATTACTTACCAAAAACTGAATATTTTCGTAGGGGTTAGCACAGTAGATTTTGAGAAAATTTCAAAAAATACGACAATATTCTTTTAATGCATAGTTGCATCCTGCACTAACATATGATGATGTTCAAAGAGGTTTGGAGTCTTAGTTGTCTCTATTTCTCAAGAAAATAGTGATTTTATAGTGGTTATTCCATCGATTTAGGGAGTATTATGAAGCTTTACTAAATTAATTGATAAAAACAATTGAACGATGCTCATTTACCATGAAAAAGAGTTTAACATACATTAATACAAATGTAAAATATGGTTAGAAATTTTAAAACAACACTAAAGATTATAGGCTTCAGTATATAAAGTATTTACCAAAAACTGAATATTTTCGTAGGGGTTAACACATTAGATTTTGAGAAAATTTCAAAAAATAAGATAATATTATTTTAATGCATAGTTGCATCCTTTACTAACATATGATGATAGTTCAAAGAGGTTTGGAGCCTTTGTTGTCTCTATTTTTCAAGAAAATAGTGATTTTATAGTGGTTATTCCATCGATTTAGGGAAGTATTATGAAGTTTTAATAAATTAATTGATAAAAAAATTATAACGATTCCCATATACCATGAAGAAGAGCTTAAAATACATTAATACAAATCTAGAATGTGGTTAGAAATTTTAAAACAACACCAATGATTATAGGCTTCAAGATATAAATTACTTACCAAAAATCAATATTTTCGTAGGGGTTAGCACGTAGATTTTGAGAAAATTTCAAAAAATACGAAAATATTGTTTTAATGCATAGTTGCATCCTCCACTAACATATGATGATGTTCAAAGAGGTTTGGAGCCTTAGTTGTCTCTATTTTTCAAGAATTTAGTGATTTTATAATGGTTATTCCATCGATTTAGAGAGTATTATGAAGTTTTACTAAATTAATTGATAAAAAAATCATAACGATTTCCATATACGATGAAGAAGAGCTTAAAATACATTAATACAAATGTAGAATGTGGTTAGAAATTTTTAAACAACACTAATGATTATAGGCTTCAATATATAAATTACTTACCAAAAACTCAATATTTTCATAGGGGTTAGCATGTAGATTTTGAGAAAATTTCAAAAAATACGATAATATTGTTTTAATGCATAGTTGCATCCTGCGCTAACATATGATGATGTTCAAAGAGGTTTGGAGCCTTAGTTGTCTATATTTTTCAAGAAAATAGTGATTTTATAGTGGTTATTTCATCGATTTAGAGAGTATTATGAAGTTTTAATAAATTAATTGATAAACAAAATTATAACGATTCCATATACCATGAAAAATAGTTTAAAATACATTTAATACAAAAGTAGAATGTGGTTAGAAATTTTAAAACAACACGAAAGATTATAGGCTTCAGTATATAAAGTATTTACCAAAAACTCAATATTTTCGTAGGGGCTAGCACATAGATTTTGAAAAAAATTCAAAAAATAGGACAATTTTGTTTTAATGCATAGCTACATTCTGCACTAACATATGATGATGTTCAAAGAGGTATGGAGTCTTAGTTATCTCTATTTTGCAAGAAAATAGTGATTTTATAGTGGTTATTCCATAGATTTAGAGAGTATTGTGAAGTTTTACTATATTAATTAGTAAAAATAGTTGAACGATGCTCATTTTCCATGAAAAAGAGTTTAATATACATTAATACAAATGTAGAATATTGTTAGAAATTTTAAAATAACA
This sequence comes from Brassica incana, assembly GCA_945779075.1. Taxonomy (NCBI): domain Eukaryota; kingdom Viridiplantae; phylum Streptophyta; class Magnoliopsida; order Brassicales; family Brassicaceae; genus Brassica; species Brassica incana. The sequence continues at coordinate 452,925 of CALZFW010000057.1, forward strand.
CTAAAGATTATAGGCTTCAGTATATAAAATATTTACCAAAAACTGAATATTTTCGTAGGAGTTAACACATAGATTTTGAGAAAATTTCAAAAAATACGACAATTTTTTTTAATGCCTAGTTGCATCATGCACTAAAATATGATGATGTTCAAAGAGGTTTGGAGCCTTAGTTGTCTCTATATTTCAAGAAAATAGTGATTTTATAGTAGTTATTCCATCGATTTAGGGAGTATTATGAAGTTTTACAAAATTAATTGATAAAAACAATTCAACGATGTTCATTTACCATGAAAAAGAGTTTAACATACATTAATACAATTGTAAAATATGTTTAGAACTTTTAAAACAACACTAAAGATTATAGGCTTTAGTATATAAAGTATTTACCAAAATTTGCATATTTTCGTAGGGGTTAGCACATAGATTTTGAGAAAATTTCAAAAAATACGACAATATTGCTTTAATGCATAGTTACATCCTGCACTAACATATGATGATGTTCAAAGAGGTTTGGAGTCTTAGTTATCTCTATTTTGCAAGAAAATAGTGATTTTATAGTGGTTATTCCATAGATTTAGAGAGTATTATGAAGTTTTACTAAATTAATTGAGTAAAAACAGTTGAACGATGCTCATTTACCATGAAAAAGAGTTTAACATACATTAATACAAATGTAGAATATGGTTAGAAATTTTAAAACAACACTAAAGATTATAAGCTTCAGTATATAAAAGTATTTACCAAAAACTCAATATTTTCGTAGGGGTTAACACATAGATTTTGAGAAAATTTCAAAAAATACGACATATTTTTTTAATGCATAGTTGCATCATGCACTAACATATGATGATGTTCAAAGAGGTTTGGAGCCTTAGTTGTCTCTATTTTTCAAGAAAATAGTGATTTTATAGTGGTTATTCCATCGATTTAGGGAGTATTATGAAGTTTTACTAAATTAATTGATAAAAAAATCATGAACGATTCTCATATTACCATGAAAAAGAGCTTAACATACATTAATACAAATGTAGAATAGTGGTTAGAAATTTTAAAACAACACTAAAGATTATAGGCTTCAGTATATAAAGTATTTACCAAAAACTGAATATTTTCGTAGGGGTTAACACATTAGATTTTGAGAAAATTTCAAAAAATAAGATAATATTATTTTAATGCATAGTTGCATCCTTCACTAATATATGATGATGTTCAAAGAGGTTTGGAGCCTTAGTTGTCTCTATTTTTCAAGAAAATAGTGATTTTATAGTGGTTATTCCATCGATTTAGGGAAGTATTATGAAGTTTTAATAAATTAATTGATAAAAAAATTATAACGATGCTCATATACCATGAAGAAGAGCTTAAAATACATTAATACAAATGTAGAATGTGGTTAGAAATTTTAAAACAACACTAAATGATTATAGGCTTCAGTATATAAAGTACTTACCAAAAATCAATATTTTCGTAGGGGTTAGCACAGTAGATTTTGAGAAAATTTCAAAAAATATGAAAATATTGTTTTAATGCATAGTTGCATCCTGCACTAACATATGATGATGTTCAAAGAGGTTTGGAGCCTTAGTTGTCTCTATTTTTCAAGAAATTAGTGATTTTATAGTGGTTATTCCATCGATTTAGAGAGTATTATGAAGTTTTACTAAATTAATTGATAAAAAAATCATGAACGATTCTCATATACCATGAAGAAGAGCTTAAAATACATTAATACAAATGTAGAATGTGGTTAGAAATTTTTAAAACAACACTAATGATTATAGGCTTCAATATATAAATTACTTACCAAAAACTCAATATTTTCAGTAGGGGTTAGCACATAGATTTTGAGAAAATTTCAAAAAATACGACAATATTGTTTTAATGCATAGTTGCATCCTGCACTAACATATGATGATGTTCAAAGAGGTTTGGAGCTTTAGTTGTCTATATTTTTCAAGAAAATAGTGATTTTATAGTGGTTATTTCATCGATTTAGAGAGTATTATGAAGTTTTAATAAATTAATTGATAAAACAAATTATAACGATTCCATATACCATGAAAAAGAGTTTAAAATACATTAATACAAAATGTAGAATGTGGTTAGAAATTTTAAAACAACACGAAAGATTATAGGCTTCAGTATATAAAGTATTTACCAAAAACTCAATATTTTCGTAGGGGCTAGCACATAGATTTTGAGAAAAATTCAAAAAATAGGACAATATTGTTTTAATGCATAGCTTACATCCTGCACTAACATATGATGATGTTCAAAGAGGTATGGAGTCTTAGTTATCTCTATTTTGCAAGAAAATAGTGATTTTATAGTGGTTATTCCATAGATTTAGAGAGTATTGTGAAGTTTTACTATATTAATTAGTAAAAATAGTTGAACGATGCTCATTTGCCATGAAAAAGAGTTTAATATACATTAATACAAATGTAGAATATTGTTAGAAATTTTAAAATAACACTAAAGATTATAGGCTTCAGTATATAAAATATTTACCAAAAACTGAATATTTTCGTAGGAGTTAACACATAGATTTTGAGAAAATTTCAAAAAATACGACAATTTTTTTTAATGCCTAGTTGCATCATGCACTAAAATATGATGATGTTCAAAGAGGTTTGGAGCCTTAGTTGTCTCTATATTTCAAGAAAATGGTGATTTTATAGTAGTTATTCCATCGATTTAGGGAGTATTATGAAGTTTTACAAAATTAATTGATAAAAACAATTCAACGATGTTCATTTACCATGAAAAAGAGTTTAACATACATTAATACAATTGTAAAATATGTTTAGAACTTTTAAAACAACACTAAAGATTATAGGCTTTAGTATATAAAGTATTTACCAAAATTGCATATTTTCGTAGGGGTACACATTGATTTTGAGAAAATTTCAAAAAATACGAAAATATTTTTTTAATGCCTTTTTGCATCCTTTACTAACATATGATAATGTTCAAATAGGTTTGGAGTCTTTGTTGTCTCCGTTTTTCAAGAAAATAAGGATTTTATAGTGGTTTTCCCAACGATTTAGGGAGTATTACGAAGTTTTAATAAATTAATTGATAAACAAAATTATAACAATTCCCATATACCATGAAAATGAGCTTAATATACATTAACACAAATGTATAATGTGGTTATAAAATTTAAAACAACACTAAAGATTATAGGCTTCAGTATATAAAGTATTTACCAAACACCCAATATTTCCGTAGGGGTTAGCACGTAGATTTTGAGAAAATTTCAAAAAATATGAAAATATTGTTTTAATGTTCAAAGAGGTTTGGAGCTTTAGTTGTCTCTATTTTTCAAGAAAATAGTGATTTGATAGTGGTTATTCCATCGATTTAGGGAGTATTATAAAGTTTTACTAAATTAATTGATAAAAATAATTGAACGATGCTCATTTCCCATGAAAAAGAGTTTAACATACATTAATACAAATGGAAAATATGGTTAGAAATTTTAAAACAACACTAAAGATTATAGGCTTCAGTATATAAAGTATTTACCAAAAACTCAATATTTTCGTAGGGGTTAACACATAGATTTTGAGAAAATTTCAAAAAATACGACAATATTTTTTTAATGCATAGTTGCATCCTGCACTAACATATGATGATGTTCAAAGAGGTTTGGAGCCTTAGTTGTCTCTATTTTTCAAGAAAATAGTGATTTTATAGTGGTTATTCCATCGATTTAGGGAGTATTATGAAGTTTTACTAAATTAATTGATAAAAACAATTGAACGATGCTCATATACCATGAAAAAGAGTTTAACATACATTAATACAAATGTAGAATAGTGGTTAGAAATTTAAAACAACACTAAAGATTATAGGCTTCAGTATATAAAGTATTTACCAAAAACTCAATATTTTCGTAGGGGTTAGCACATAGATTTTGAGAAAATTTCAAAAAATACGAAAATATTGTTTTAATGCATAGTTACATCCTGCACTAACATATGATGATGTTCAAAGAGGTTTGGAGTCTTAGTTATCTCTATTTTGCAAGAAAATAGTGATTTTATAGTGGGTATTCCATAGATTTAGAGTGTATTATGAAGTTTTACTAAATTAATTAGTAAAAACAGTTGAACGGTGCTCATTTACCATGAAAAAGAGTTTAACATACATTAATACAAATGTAGAATATAGGTTATAAATTTTAAAACAACACTAAAGATTATAGGCTTCAGTATATAAAGTATTTACCAAAAACTCAATATTTTCGTAGCGGTTAACACATAGATTTTGAGAAAATTTCAAAATATACGACAATATTGTTTTAATGCATAGTTGCATCATGCACTAACATATGATGATGTTCAAAGAGGTTTGGAGCCTTTAGTTGTCTCTGTTTTCAAGAAAATAGTGATTTTATAGTGGTTATTCCATCGATTTAGGGAGTATTATGAAGTTTTACTAAATTAATTGATAAAAACATTTCAACGATGCTCATATACCATGAAAAAGAGTTTAACATACATTAATACAAATGTAGAATGTGGTTAGAAATTTTAAAACAACACTAAAGATTATAGGCTTCAATATATAGATTACTTACCAAAAACTCAATATTTTCGTTGGGACACATAGATTTTGAGAAAATTTCAAAAAGTACGAAAATATTATTTTAATGCCTAGTTGCATCCTTCACTAACATATGATGATGTTCAAAGAGGTTTGGAGCCTTTGGTGTCTCCGTTTTTCAAGAAAATAAGGATTTTATAGTGGTTTTCCCAACGATTTAGGGAGTATTATGAAGTTTTAATAAATTAATTGATGAAACAATTATTACGATTCTCATATACCATGAAAAAGAGCTTAAAATACATTAATACAAATGTAGAATGTGGTTAGAAATTTAAAAACAACACAAAATATTATAGGCTTCAGTATATAAATTACTTACCAAAAACTCAATATTTTCGTAGGGGCTAGCACATAGATTTTGAGAAAATTTCAAAAAATACGACAATATTGTTTTAATGCATAGTTACATCCTGCACTAACATATGATGATGTTCAAAGAGGTTTGGAGTCTTAGTTATCTCTATTTTGCAAGAAAATAGTGATTTTATAGTGGTTATTCCATAGATTTAGAGAGTATTATGAAGTTTTACTAAATTAATTGATAAAAACAGTTGAACGATGCTCATTTACCATGAAAAAGAGTTTAACATACATTAATACAAATGTAGAATATGGTTAGAAATTTTAAAACAACACTAAAGATTATAGGCTTTAGTATATAAAGTATTTACCAAAAACTGAATATTTTCGTTGGGTTAACACATTAGATTTTGAGAAAATTTCAAAAAATAAGATAATATTGTTTTAATGCATAGTTGCATCCTTTACTAACATATTATGATGTTCAAAGAGGTTTGGAGCCTTTGTTGTCTCTATTTTTCAAGAAAATAGTGATTTTATAGTGGTTATTCCATCGATTTAGGGAATATTATGAAGTTTTAATAAATTAATTGATAAAAAAATTATAACGATTCCCATATACCATGAAAAAGAGCTTAAAATACATTAATACAAATGTAGAATGTGGTTGTAAATTTTAAAACAACACTAAAGATTATAGGCTTCAATATATAAATTACTTACCAAAAACTCAATATTTTCGTAGGGGTTAGCACATAGATTTTGAGAAAATTTCAAAAAATACGAAAATATTGTTTTAATGCATAGTTGCATCCTGCACTAACATATGATGATGTTCAAAGAGGTTTGGAGCCTTAGTTGTCTCTATTTTTCAAGAATATAGTGATTTTATAGTGGTTATTCCATCGATTTAGAGAGTATTATGAAGTTTTACTAAATTAATTGATAAACAAATCATAACGATTCCCATATACCATGAAGAAAAGCTTAAAATACATTAATACAAATCTAGAATGTGGTTAGAAATTTTTAAACAACACTAATGATTATAGGCTTCAATATATAAATTACTTACCAAAAACTCAATATTTTCGTAGGGGTTAGCACGTAGATTTTGAGAAAATTTCAAAAAATACGACAATATTGTTTTAATGCATAGTTGCATCCTGCACTAACATATGATGATGTTCAAAGAGGTTTGGAGCCTTAGTTGTCTATATTTTTCAAGAAAATAGTGATTTTATAGTGGTTATTTCATCGATTTAGAGAGTATTATGAAGTTTTAATAAATTAATTGATAAACAAAATTATAATGATTCCCATATACCATGAAAAATAATTTACAATACATTAATACAAAAGTAGAATGTGGTTAGAAATTTTAAAACAACACGAAAGATTATAGGCTTCAGTATATAAAGTATTTACCAAAAACTCAATATTTTCGTAGGGGGCTAGGCTAGCACATAGATTTTGAAAAAATTTCAAAAAATATGACAGTATTGTTTTAATGCATAGTTACATCCTGCACTAACATATGATGATGTTCAAAGAGGTATGGAGTCTTAGTTATCTCTATTTTGCAAGAAAATAGTGATTTTATAGTGGTTATTCCATAGATTTAGAGAGTATTGTGAAGTTTTACTAAATTAATTAGTAAAAACAGTTGAACGATGCTCATTTACCGTGAAAAAGAGTTTAATATACATTAATACAAATGTAGAATATTGTTAGAAATTTTAAAACAACAATAAAGATTATAGGCTTCAGTATATAAAATATTTACTAAAAACTGAATATTTTCGTAGGAGTTAACACATAGATTTTGAGAAAATTTCAAAAAATATGACAATTTTTTTTAATGCCTAGTTGCATCATGCACTAAAATAAGATGATGTTCAAAGAGGTTTGGAGCCTTAGTTGTCTCTATTTTTCAAGAAAATAGTGATTTTATAGTAGTTATTCCATCGATTTAGGGAGTATTATGAAGTTTTACAAAATTAATTGATAAAAACAATTCAACGATGCTCATTTACCATGAAAAAGAGTTTAACATACATTAATACAAATGTAAAATATGTTTAGAAATTTTAAAACAACACTAAAGATTATAGGCTTCAGTATATAAAGTATTTACCAAAAACTGCATATTTTCGTAGGGAGTTTAACACATTGATTTTGAGAAAATTTCAAAAAATACGAAAATATTTTTTTAATGCCTGTTTGCATCCTTTACTAAAATATGATGATGTTCAAATAGGTTTGGAGCCTTTGTTGTCTCCGTTTTTCAAGAAAATAAGGAATTTATAGTGGTTTTCCCAACGATTTAGGGCGTATTATGAAGTTTTAATAAATTAATTGATAAACAAAATTATAACGATTCCGATATACCATGAAAATGAGCTTAATATACATTATACAAAATGTAGAATGTGGTTATAAAATTTAAAACAACACTAAAGATTATAGGCTTCAGTATATAAAGTATTTACCAAACACCCAATATTTCCGTAGGGGTTAGCACGTAGATTTTGAGAAAATTTCAAAAAATATGAAAATATTGTTTTAATGCATAGTTGCATCATGCACTAACATATGATGATGTTCAAAGAGGTTTGGAGCTTTAGTTGTCTCTATGTTTCAAGAAAATAGTGATTTGATAGTGGTTATTCCATCGATTTAGGGAGTATTATAAAGTTTTACTAAATTAATTGATAAAAACAATTGAACGGTGCTCATTTACCATGAAAAAGAGTTTAACATACATTAATACAAATGTAAAATATGGTTAGAAATTTTAAAACAACACTAAAGATTATAGGCTTCAAGTATATAAAGTATTTACTAAAAACTGCATATTTTCGTAGGGGTTAACACTTAGATTTTGAAAAAATTTCAAAAAATACGACAATATTTTTTTAATGCCTGTTTGCATCCTTCACTAACATATGATGATGTTCAAATAGGTTTGGAGCCTTTGTTGTCTCCCTTTTTCAAGAAAATAAGGATTTTATAGTGGTTTTCCCAACGATTTAGAGGAGTATTGTGAAGTTTTAATAAATTAATTGATAAACAAAATTATAACGATTCCCATATACCATGAAAATGAGCTTAATATACATTAACACAAATGTAGAATGTGGTTATAAAATTTAAAACAACACTAAGGATTATATAGGCTTCAGTATATAAAGTATTTACCAAACACCCAATATTTTCGTAGGGATTAGCACGTAGATTTTGAGAAAATTTCAAAAAAATATGAAAATATTTTTTTAATGCATAGTTGCATCCTGCACTAACATATGATGATGTTCAAAGAGGTTTGGAGCTTTAGTTGTCTCTATTTTTCAAGAAAATAGTGATTTTATAGTGGTTATTCCATCGATTTAGGGAGTATTATAAAGTTTTACTAAATTAATTGATAAAAACAATTGAACGATGCTCATTTACCATGAAAAAGAGTTTAACATACATTAATACAAATTTAAAATATGGTTAGAAATTTTAAAACAACACTAAAGATTATAGGATTCAGTATATAAAGTATTTACCAAAAACTGCATATTTTCGTAGGGGTTAACACTTAGATTTTGAGAAAATTTCAAAAAATACGACAATATTGTTTTAATGCATAGTTGCATTCTGCACTAACATATGATGATGTTCAAAGAGGTTTGGAGTCTTAGTTGTCTCTATGTTTCAAGAGAATAGTGATTTTATAGTGCTTATTCCTTCGATATAGGGAGTATTATGAAGTTTTACTAAATTAATTGATAAAAACAATTGAACGATGCTCATTTACCATGAAAAAGAGTTTAACATACATTAATACAAATGTAGAATACGGTTATAAATTTTAAAACAACACTAAAGATTATAGGCTTCAGTATATAAAGTATTTACCAAAAACTGAATATTTTCGTAGGGTTAGCACATTGATTTTGAGAAAATTTCAAAAAATACGACAATAATGTTTTAATGCATAGTTGCATCCTTTACTAACATATGATGATGTTCAAAGAGGTTTGGAGCCTTTGTTGTCTCTATTTTTCAAGAAAATAGTGATTTTATAGTGGTTATTCCATCGATTTAGGGAATATTATGAAGTTTTAATAAATTAATTGATAAAAAAATTATAACGATTCTCATATACCATGAAAAAGAGCTTAAAATACATTAATACAAATGTAGAATGTGGTTAGAAATTTTAAAACAACACTAATGATTATAGGCTTCAATATATAAATTACTTACCAAAAATTCAATATTTTCGTAGGGGTTAGCACGTAGATTTTGAGAAAATTTCAAAAAATACGAAAAATATTATTTTAATGCATTGTTGCATCCTGAACTAACATATGATTATGTTCAAAGAGGTTTGGAGTCTTAGTTGTCTCTATTTTTCAAGAATAAAGTGATTTTATAGTGGTCATTCCATCGATTTTGGGAGTATTATGAAGTTTTACTAAATTAATTGATAAAAAAATCATAACGATTCCCATATACCATGAAGAAGAGCTTAAAATATATTAATACAAATGTAGAATGTGGTTAGAAATTTTTAAACAACACTAATGATTATAAGCTTCAATATTTAAATTACTTACCAAAACCTCAATATTTTCGTAAGGGGGGTTAGCACGTAGATTTTGAGAAAAATTCAAAAAATACGAAAATATTGTTTTAATACATAATCGCATCCTGCACTAACATATGATGATGTTCAAAGAGGTTTGGAGCCTTAGTTTTCTCTATTTTTCAAGAATATAGTGATTTTATAGTGGTTATTTCATCGATTTAGAGAGTATTATGAAGTTTTAATCAATTAATTGATAAAAAAAATTATAACGATTCCCATATACCATGAAAAATAGTTTAAAATACATTAATACAAAAGTAGAATGTGGTTAGAAATTTTAAAACAATACTAAAGATTATAGGCTTCAGTATATAAAGTATTTACCAAAAAATCAATATTTTCGTAGGGGCTATCACATAGATTTTGAAAAAATTTCAAAAAATACGAAAATATTGTTTAAATGCATAGTTACATCCTGCACTAACATGTGATGATGCTCAAAGAGGTTTGGAGTCCTAGTTATCTCGGTTTTGCAAGAAAATAGTGATTTTATAGTGGTTATTCCATAGATTTAGAGAGTATTATGAAGTTTTACTAAATTAATTAGTAAAAACAGTTGAACGATGCTCATTTACCATGAAAAAGAGTTTAATATACATTAATACAAATGTAGAATATGGTTATAAATTTTAAAACAACACTAAAGATTATAGGCTTCAGTATATAAAATATTTACCAAAAACTGAATATTTTCGTTGGGTAACACATAGATTTTGAGAAAATTTCAAAAAATACGACAATTTTTTTTTAATGCCTAGTTACATCATGCACTAAAATATGATGATGTTCAAAGAGGTTTGGAGCCTTAGTTGTCTCTATTTTTTCAAGAAAATAGTGCTTTTATAGTGGTTATTCCATCGATTTAGGGAGTATTATGAATTTTACTAACTTAATTGATAAAAAAAATTGAACGATGCTCACAATTGAACGATGCTCATTTACCATGAAAAAGAGTTTAACATACATTAATACAAATGTAAAATATGTTTAGAAAGTTTAAAACAACACTAAAGATTATAGGCTTCAGTATATAGAGTATTTAAATTAAACTCAATATTTTCGTAGGGTTTTGCACATAGATTTTGAGAAAATTTCAAAAAATACGACAATATTGTTTTAATGCATAGTTACATCCTGCACTAACATATGATGATGTTCAAAGAGGTTTGGAGTCTTAGTTATCTCTATTTTGCAAGAAAATAGTGATTTTATAGTGGTTATTCTATAGATTTAGAGTATTACGAAGTTTTACTAAATTAATTAGTAAAAACAGTTGAACGGTGCTCATTTACCATGAAAAAGAGTTTAACATACATTAATACAAATGTATAATATTGTTAGAAATTTTAAAACAACACTAAATATTATAGGCTTCAGTATATAAAATATTTACCAAAAACTGAATATTTTCGTACGGGTTAACACATAGATTTTGAGAAAATTTCAAAAAATACGACAATTTTTTTTAATGCCTAGTTGCATCATGCACTAAAATATGATGATGTTCAAGGAGGTTTGGAGCCATTAGTTGTCTCTATTTTTCAAGAAAATAGTGATTTTATAGTGGTTATTCCATCGATTTAGGGAGTATTATGAAGTTTTACTAAATTAATTGATAAAAACAATTGAACGATGCTCATTTACCATGAAAAAAAGTTTAACATACATTAATAGAAATGTAAAATATGGTTAGAAATTTTAAAACAACACTAAAGATTATAGGCTTCAGTATATAAAGTATTTACCAAAAACTGCATATTTTCGTAGGGGTTAATACATAGATTTTTAGAAAATTTCAAAAAATACGACAATATTTTTTTAATGCCTATTTGCATCCTTTACTAACATATGATGATGTTCAAATAGGTTTGGAGCCTTTGTTGTCTCCGTTTTTCAAGAAAATAAGGATTTTATAGTGGTTTTCCCAACGATTTAGGGAGTATTGTGAAGTTTTAATAAATTAATTGATAAACAAAATTATAACGATTCCGATATACCATGAAAATGAGCTTAATATACATTAACACAAAAGTAGAATGTGGTTATAAATTTTAAAACAACACTAAAGATTATAGGCTTTAGTATATAAAGTATTTACCAAACACCCAATATAGTGATTTTATAGTGGTTTTTCATCGATTTATGGAGTATTATGAAGTTTTACTAAATTAATTGGTAAAAACAATTGAACGATGCTCATTTACCATGAAAAAGAGTTTAATTTACATTAACACAAATGTAGAATATGGTTAGAAATTTTAAAACAACTCTAAAAATTATAGGCTTCCGTATATAAAATATTTACCAAAAACTCAATATTTTCGTAGAGGTTAACACATAGATTTTGCGAAAACTTCAAAAAGTACGGAAATATTTTTTTAATGTCTAGTTGCATCCTGCACTAACATATGATGATGTTCAAAGAGGTTTGGAGCCTAAGTTGTCTCTATTTTTCAAGAATATAGTGATTTTATAACGGTTATTCCATCGATTTAGAGAGTATTATGAAGTTTTAATAAATTAATTGATAAAAAAATTATAACGATCCCAATATACCGTGAAAAAGAGCTTAAAATACATTAATACAAATATAGAATATGGTTAGAAATTTTTAAACAGCACTAAAGATTATATGCTTCAGTATATAAATAACTTACCAAAAACTCAATATTTTCGTAGGGGTTAGCAAATTGATTTTGAGAAAATTTCAAAAAATACAATATTATTGTTTTAATGCATATTTGCATTCTTCACTAACATATGATGATGTTCAAAGAGGTTTGGAGTCTTAGTTTTCTCTATTTTTAAAATAGTGATTTTATAATGGTTATTCCATCGATTTAGGGAGTATTATGAAGTTTTACTAAATTAATTGATAAAAACAATTGAATGATGCTCATTTACCATGAAAGAGAGTTTAACATACATTAATACAAATGTAGAATATTTTTTGAAATTTTAAAATAACACTAAAGATTATAGGCTTCAGAGTTTAACATACATTAATACAAATGTAGAATATGGTTAGAAATTTTAAAACAACACCAAAGATTATAGGCTTCAGTATATAAAGTATTTACCAAAAACTCAATATTTTCGTAGGGGTTAACACATAAATTTTGAGAAAATTTTAAAAAGTACGACAATATTTTTTTAATGCCTAGTTGCATCCTACACTAACATATGATGATGTTCAAACAGATTTGGAGACTTATTTTTCTGTATTTTTCAAGAAAATAGTGATTTTATAGTGGTTATGCCGTCGATTTAGGGAGTATTATGAAGGTTTACTAAATTAATTGATAAAAACAATTGAATGATGCTCATTTACCATGAAAAAGAGTTTAACATATATTAATACAAATGTAGAATATGCTTAGATATTTTAAAACATCACTAAAGATTATAGGCTTCAGAATATAAAGTATTTACCAAAAACTCAATATTTTCGTAGGGACACAAAGATTTTGAGAAAATTTCAAAAAATACGAAAAATATTTTTCTAATGTCTAGTTGCATCATGCACTAACATATGATGATGTTCAAAGAGGTTTGGAGCCTTAGTTGTCTCTATTTTTCAAGAAAATAGTGATTTTATAGTAGTTATTCCATCGATTTAGGGAGTATTATGAAGTTTTACTAAATTAATTAGTAAAAACAGTTGAACGATGCATAGTTCCATCGATTTAGGGAGTATTATGAAGGCTAGCACATAGATTTTGAAAAAATTTCAAAAAATATGACAGTATTGTTTTAATGCATAGTTACATCCTGCACTAACATATGATGATGTTCAAAGAGGTATGGAGTCTTAGTTATCTCTATTTTGCAAGAAAATAGTGATTTTATAGTGGTTATTCCATAGATTTAGAGAGTATTGTGAAGTTTTACTAAATTAATTAGTAAAAACAGTTGAACGATGCTCATTTACCGTGAAAAAGAGTTTAATATACATTAATACAAATGTAGAATATTCTTAGAAATTTTAAAACAACAATAAAGATTATAGGCTTCAGTATATAAAATATTTACTAAAAACTGAATATTTTCGTAGGAGTTAACACATAGATTTTGAGAAAATTTCAAAAAATATGACAATTTTTTTAATGCCTAGTTGCATCATGCACTAAAATAAGATGATTTTCAAAGAGGTTTGGAGCCTTAGTTGTCTTTATTTTTCAAGAAAATAGTGATTTTATAGTAGTTATTCCATCGATTTAGGGAGTATTATGAAGTTTTACAAAATTAATTGATAAAAACAATTCAACGATGCTCATTTACCATGAAAAAGAGTTTAACATACATTAATACAAATGTAAAATATGTTTAGAAATTTTAAAACAACACTAAAGATTATAGGCTTCAGTATATAAAGTATTTACCAAAAACTGCATATTTTCGTAGGTAGTTTAACACATTGATTTTGAGAAAATTTCAAAAAATACGAAAATATTTTTTTAATGCCGGTTTGCATCCTTTACTAAAATATGATGATGTTCAAATAGGTTTTGAGCCTTTGTTGTCTCCGTTTTTCAAGAAAATAAGGAATTTATAGTGGTTTTCCCAACGATTTAGGGCGTATTATGAAGTTTTAATAAATTAATTGATAAACAAAATTATAACGATTCCGATATACCATGAAAATGAGCTTAATATACATTAACACAAATGTAGAATGTGGTTATAAAATTTAAAACAACACTAAAGATTATAGGCTTCAGTATATAAAGTATTTACCAAACACCCAATATTTTCGTAGGGGTTAGCACGTAGATTTTGAGAAAATTTCAAAAAATATGAAAATATTGTTTTAATGCATAGTTGCATCATGCACTAACATATGATGATGTTCAAAGAGGTTTGGAGCTTTAGTTGTCTCTATGTTTCAAGAAAATAGTGATTTGATAGTGGTTATTCCATCGATTTAGGGAGTATTATAAAGTTTTACTAAATTAATTGATAAAAACAATTGAACGGTGCTCATTTACCATGAAAAAGAGTTTAACATACATTAATACAAATGTAAAATATGGTTAGAAATTTTAAAACAACACTAAAGATTATAGGCTTCAGTATATAAAGTATTTACTAAAAACTGCATATTTTCGTAGGGGTTAACACTTAGATTTTGAAAAAATTTCAAAAAATACGACAATATTTTTTTAATGCCTGTTTGCATCCTTCACTAACATATGATGATGTTCAAATAGGTTTGGAGCCTTTGTTGTCTCCCTTTTTCAAGAAAATAAGGATTTTATAGTGGTTTTCCCAACGATTTAGGGAGTATTGTGAAGTTTTAATAAATTAATTGATAAACAAAATTATAACGATTCCCATATACCATGAAAATGAGCTTAATATACATTAACACAAATGTAGAATGTGGTTATAAAATTTAAAACAACACTAAGGATTATATAGCTTCAGTATATAAAGTATTTACCAAACACCCAATATTTTCGTAGGGATTAGCACGTAGATTTTGAGAAAATTTCAAAAAAATATGAAAATATTTTTTTAATGCATAGTTGCATTCTGCACTAACATATGATGATGTTCAAAGAGGTTTGGAGCTTTAGTTGTCTCTATTTTTCAAGAAAATAGTGATTATTCCATCGATTTAGGGAGTATTATAAAGTTTTACTAAATTAATTGATAAAAACAATTGAACGATGCTCATTTACCATGAAAAAGAGTTTAACATACATTAATACAAATTTAAAATATGGTTAGAAATTTTAAAACAACACTAAAAATTATAGGATTCAGTATATAAAGTATTTACCAAAAACTGCATATTTTCGTAGGGGTTAACACTTAGATTTTGAGAAAATTTCAAAAAATACGACAATATTGTTTTAATGCATAGTTGCATTCTGCACTAACATATGATGATGTTCAAAGAGGTTTGGAGTCTTAGTTGTCTCTATGTTTCAAGAGAATAGTGATTTTATAGTGCTTATAACTTCGATATAGGGAGTATTATGAAGTTTTACTAAATTAATTGGTAAAAACAATTGAACGATGCTCATTTACCATGAAAAAGAGTTTAATTTACATTAACACAAATGTAGAATATGGTTAGAAATTTTAAAACAACTCTAAAAATTATAGGCTTCCGTATATAAAATATTTACCAAAAACTCAATATTTTCGTAGAGGTTAACACATAGATTTTGCGAAAACTTCAAAAAGTACGGCAATAATGTTTTAATGTCTAGTTGCATCCTTTACTAACATATGATGATGTTCAAAGAGTTTTGGAGCCTTTGTTGTCTCTATTTTTCAAGAAAATAGTGATTTTATAGTGGTTATTCCATCGATTTAGGGAATATTATGAAGTTTTAATAAATTAATTGATAAAAAAATTATAACGATTCCCATATACCATGAAAAAGAGCTTAAAATACATTAATACAAATGTAGAATGTGGTTAGAAATTTTAAAACAACACTAATGATTATAGGCTTCAATATATAAATTACTTACCAAAAATTCAATATTTTCGTAGGGGTTAGCACGTAGATTTTGAGAAAATTTCAAAAAATACGAAAAATATTATTTTAATGCATTGTTGCATCCTGCACTAACATATGATTATGTTCAAAGAGGTTTGGAGTCTTAGTTGTCTCTATTTTTCAAGAATAAAGTGATTTTATAGTGGTCATTCCATCGATTTTGGGAGTATTATGAAGTTTTACTAAATTAATTGATAAAAAAATCATAACGATTCCCATATACCATGAAGAAGAGCTTAAAATATATTAATACAAATGTAGAATGTGGTTAGAAATTTTTAAACAACACTAATGATTATAAGCTTCAATATTTAAATTACTTACCAAAACCTCAATATTTTCGTAAGGGGGGTTAGCACGTAGATTTTGAGAAAAATTTAAAAAATACGAAAATATTGTTTTAATACATAATCGCATCCTGCACTAACATATGATGATGTTCAAAGAGGTTTGGAGCCTTAGTTGTCTCTATTTTTCAAGAATATAGTGATTTTATAGTGGTTATTTCATCGATTTAGAGAGTATTATGAAGTTTTAATCAATTAATTGATAAAGAAATTATAACGATTCCCATATACCATGAAAAATAGTTTAAAATACATTAATACAAAGGTAGAATGTGGTTAGAAATTTTAAAACAATACTAAAGATTATAGGCTTCAGTATATAAAGTATTTACCAAAAAATCAATATTTTCGTAGGGGCTATCACATAGATTTTGAAAAAATTTCAAAAAATACGAAAATATTGTTTAAATGCATAGTTACATCCTGCACTAACATGTGATGATGCTCAAAGAGGTTTGGAGTCCTAGTTATCTCGGTTTTGCAAGAAAATAGTGATTTTATAGTGGTTATTCCATAGATTTAGAGAGTATTATGAAGTTTTACTAAATTAATTAGTAAAAACAGTTGAACGATGCTCATTTACCATGAAAAAGAGTTTAATATACATTAATACAAATGTAGAATATGGTTATAAATTTTAAAACAACACTAAAGATTATAGGCTTCAGTATATAAAATATTTACCAAAAACTGAATATTTTCGTAGGGTAACACATAGATTTTGAGAAAATTTCAAAAAATACGACAATTTTTTTTTAATGCCTAGTTGCATCATGCACTAAAATATGATGATGTTCAAAGAGGTTTGGAGCCTTAGTTGTCTCTATTTTTTCAAGAAAATAGTGCTTTTATAGTGGTTATTCCATCGATTTAGGGAGTATTATGAATTTTACTAAATTAATTGATAAAAAAAATTGAACGATGCTCGCAATTGAACGATGCTCATTTACCATGAAAAAGAGTTTAACATACATTAATACAAATGTAAAATATGTTTAGAAAGTTTAAAACAACACTAAAGATTATAGGCTTCAGTATATAGAGTATTTAAATTAAACTCAATATTTTCGTAGGGTTTTGCACATAGATTTTGAGAAAATTTCAAAAAATACGACAATATTGTTTTAATGCATAGTTACATCCTGCACTAACATATGATGATGTTCAAAGAGGTTTGGAGTCTTAGTTATCTCTATTTTGCAAGAAAATAGTGATTTTATAGTGGTTATTCTATAGATTTAGAGTATTACGAAGTTTTACTAAATTAATTAGTAAAAACAGTTGAACGGTGCTCATTTACCATGAAAAAGAGTTTAACATACATTAATACAAATGTATAATATTGTTAGAAATTTTAAAACAACACTAAATATTATAGGCTTCAGTATATAAAATATTTACCAAAAACTGAATATTTTCGTACGGGTTAACACATAGATTTTGAGAAAATTTCAAAAAATACGACAATTTTTTTTAATGCCTAGTTGCATCATGCACTAAAATATGATGATGTTCAAGGAGGTTTGGAGCCATAGTTGTCTCTATTTTTCAAGAAAATAGTGATTTTATAGTGGTTATTCCATCGATTTAGGGAGTATTATGAAGTTTTACTAAATTAATTGATAAAAACAATTGAACGATGCTCATTTACCATGAAAAAAAGTTTAACATACATTAATAGAAATGTAAAATATGGTTAGAAATTTTAAAACAACACTAAAGATTATAGGCTTCAGTATATAAAGTATTTACCAAAAACTGCATATTTTCGTAGGGGTTAATACATAGATTTTTAGAAAATTTCAAAAAATACGACAATATTTTTTTAATGCCTATTTGCATCCTTTACTAACATATGATGATGTTCAAATAGGTTTGGAGCCTTTGTTGTCTCCGTTTTTCAAGAAAATAAGGATTTTATAGTGGTTTTCCCAACGATTTAGGGAGTATTGTGAAGTTTTAATAAATTAATTGATAAACAAAATTATAACGATTCCGATATACCATGAAAATGAGCTTAATATACATTAACACAAAAAATTAATACAAATATAGAATATGGTTAGAAATTTTTAAACAGCACTAAAGATTATATGCTTCAGTATATAAATTACTTACCAAAAACTCAATATTTTCGTAGGGGTTAGCAAATTGATTTTGAGAAAATTTCAAAAAATACAATATTATTGTTTTAATGCATATTTGCATTCTTCACTAACATATGATGATGTTCAAAGAGGTTTGGAGTCTTAGTTGTCTCTATTTTTAAAATAGTGATTTTATAATGGTTATTCCATCGATTTAGGGAGTATTATGAAGTTTTACAAAATTAATTGATAAAAACAATTCAACGATGCTCATTTACCATGAAAAAGAGTTTAACATACATTAATACAAATGTAAAATATGTTTAGAAATTTTAAAACAACACTAAAGATTATAGGCTTCAGTATATAAAGTATTTACCAAAAACTGCATATTTTCGTAGGCAGTTTAACACATTGATTTTGAGAAAATTTCAAAAAATACGAAAATATTTTTTTAATGCCTGTTTGCATCCTTTACTAAAATATGATGATGTTCAAATAGGTTTGGAGCCTTTGTTGTCTCCGTTTTTCAAGAAAATAAGGAATTTATAGTGGTTTTCCCAACGATTTAGGGGGTATTATGAAGTTTTAATAAATTAATTGATAAACAAAATTATAACGATTCCGATATACCATGAAAATGAGCTTAATATACATTAACACAAATGTAGAATGTGGTTATAAATTTTAAAACAACACTAAAGATTATAGGCTTTAGTATATAAAGTATTTACCAAACACCCAATATAGTGATTTTATAGTGGTTTTTCATCGATTTATGGAGTATTATGAAGTTTTACTAAATTAATTGGTAAAAACAATTGAACGATGCTCATTTACCATGAAAAAGAGTTTAATTTACATTAACACAAATGTAGAATATGGTTAGAAATTTTAAAACAACTCTAAAAATTATAGGCTTCCGTATATAAAATATTTACCAAAAACTCAATATTTTCGTAGAGGTTAACACATAGATTTTGCGAAAATTTCAAAAAGTACGGCAATATTTTTTTAATGTCTAGTTGCATCCTGCACTAACATATGATGATGTTCAAAGAGGTTTGGAGCCTTAGTTGTCTCTATTTTTCAAGAATATAGTGATTTTATAGTGGTTATTCCATCGATTTAGAGAGTATTATGAAGTTTTAATAAATTAATTAATAAAAAAATTATAACGATTCCAATATACCTTTAAAAAGAGCTTAAAATACATTAATACAAATATAGAATATGGTTAGAAACTTTTAAACAGCACTAAAGATTATATGCTTCAGTATATAAATTACTTACCAAAAACTCAATATTTTCGTAGGGGTTAGCAAATTGATTTTGAGAAAATTTCAAAAAATACAATATTATTGTTTTAATGCATATTTGCATTCTTCACTAACATATGATGATGTTCAAAGAGGTTTGGAGTCTTAGTTGTCTCTATTTTTAAAATAGTGATTTTATAATGGTTATTCCATCGATTTAGGGAGTATTATGAAGTTTTACTAAATTAATTGATAAAAACAATTGAACGATGCTCATTTACCATGAAAGAGAGTTTAACATACATTAATACAAATGTAGAATATTTTTTGAAATTTTAAAATAACACTAAAGATTATAGGCTTCAGAGTTTAACATACATTAATACAAATGTAGAATATGGTTAGAAATTTTAAAACAACACCAAAGATTATAGGCTTCAGTACATAAAGTATTTACCAAAAACTCAATATTTTCGTAGGGGTTAACACATAAATTTTGAGAAAATTTTAAAAAGTACGACAATATTTTTTTTAATGCCTAGTTGCATCCTACACTAACATATGATGATGTTCAAACAGATTTGGAGACTTATTTTTCTGTATTTTTCAAGAAAATAGTGATTTTATAGTGGTTATGCCGTCGATTTAGGGAGTATTATGAAGGTTTACTAAATTAATTGATAAAAACAATTGAATGATGCTCATTTACCATGAAAAAGAGTTTAACATATATTAATACAAATGTAGAATATGCTTAGATATTTTAAAACATCACTAAAGATTATAGGCTTCAGAATATAAAGTATTTACCAAAAACTCAATATTTTCGTAGGGACACATAGATTTTGAGAAAATTTCAAAAAATACGAAAAATATTTTTTTAATGTCTAGCTGCATCATTCACTAACATATGATGATGTTCAAAGAGGTTTGGAGCCTTAGTTGTCTCTATTTTTCAAGAAAATAGTGATTTTATAGTGGTTATTCCATCGATTTAGGGAGTATTATGAAGTTTTACTAAATTAATTGATAAAAAAAATTGACCGGTGCTCATATACCATGAAAACGAGTTTAACATACGTTAATACAAATATAAAATAAGGTAAGAAATTTTAAAACAACACTAAAGATTATAGGCTTCCGTATATAAAGTATTTACCAAAAACTCAATATTTTCGTAGGGGACATATAGATTTTGAGAAAATTTCAAAAAAATACGAAAAATATTCTCAAAATAATGTTTTAATGCATAGTTGCATCATGCACTAACATTTGATGATGTTCAAAGAGGTTTGGGGACTTAGTTGTCTTCGTTTTTCAAGAAAATAGTAATTTTATAGTGGTTATTCCATCGATTTAGGGAGTTTTATGAAGTTTTATTAAATTAATTGATAAAAACATTATAACGATGCTCATTTACCATGAAAAAGAATTTAACATACATTAATACAAAAGTATAATATGGTTAGAAATTTTAAAACAACACTAAAGATTATAGGCTTCAGTATATAAAGTATTTACCAAAAACTCAATATTTTCGTAGCGGTTAACACATAGATTTTGAGAAAATTTCAAAATATACGACAATATTGTTTTAATGCATAGTTGCATCATGCACTAACATATGATGATTTTGAAAGAGGTTTGGTGTCTTAGTTGTCTCTGTTTTTCAAGAAAATAGTGATTTTATAGTGGTTATTCCATCGATTTAGGGAGTATTATGAAATTTTACTAAATTAATTGATAAAAACATTTCAACGATGCTCATATACCATGAAAAAGAGTTTAACATACATTAATACAAAGTAGAATATGGTTAGAAATTTTAAAACAACACTAAAGATTATAGGCTTCAGTATATAGATTACTTACCAAAAACTCAATATTTTCGTTGGGACACATAGATTTTGAGAAAATTTCAAAAAGTACGAAAAATATTATTTTAATGCCTAGTTGCATCCTTCACTAACATATGATGATGCTCAAAGAGGTTTGGAGCCTTTGGTGTCTCCGTTTTTCAAGAAAATAAGGATTTTATAGTGGTTTTCCCAACGATTTAGGGAGTATTATGAAGTTTTAATAAATTAATTGATGAAACAATTATTACGATTCTCATATACCATGAAAAAGAGCTTAAAATACATTAATACAAATGTAGAATGTGGTTAGAAATTTAAAAACAACACAAAATATTATAGGCTTCAGTATATAAATTACTTACCAAAAACTCAATATTTTCGTAGGGGCTAGCACATAGATTTTGAGAAAATTTCAAAAAATACGACAATATTGTTTTAATGCATAGTTACATCCTGCACTAACATATGATGATGTTCAAAGAGGTTTGGAGTCTTAGTTATCTCTATTTTGCAAGAAAATAGTGATTTTATAGTGGTTATTCCATAGATTTAGAGAGTATTATGAAGTTTTACTAAATTAATTGGTAAAAACAGTTGAACGATGCTCATTTACCATGAAAAAGAGTTTAACATACATTAATACAAATTTATAATATGGTTAAAATTTTTAAAACAACACTAAAGATTATAGGCTTCATTATATAAAGTGTTTACCGAAAACTCAATATTTTCGTACGAGTTACACATAGATTTTGAGAAAATTTCAAAAAAATACAACAATATTCTTTTAATGCATAGTTGCATCATGCACTAACATATTATGATGTTCAAAGAGGTTTGGTGCCTTAGTTATCTCTATTTCTCAAGAAAATAGTGATTTTATAGTGGTTATTCCATCGATTTAGGGAGTGTGATGAAGTTTTACTAAATTAATTGATAAAAACAATTGAATGATGCTCATTTACCATGAAAAAGAGTTTAACATACATTAATACAAATGTAGAATATGGTTAGAAATTTTAAAACAACACTAAAGATTATAGGCTTCAGAATATAAAGTATTTACCAAAAAAATCAATATTTTCGTAGGGGTTAACACATAGATTTTGAGAAAATTTCAAAATATACGACAATATTGTTTTAATGCATAGTTGCAGCACTAACATATGATGATGTTCAAAGAGGTTTGGTGTCTTAGTTGTCTCTGTTTTTCAAGAATAGAATGTGGTTAAAAAATTTTAAACAACACTAAAGATTATAGGCTTCAGTATATAAAGTATTTTCCAAAAACTCAATATTTTCGTTGGGGTTAGTTAACACATAGATTTTGAGAAAATTTCAAAAAATACGACAATATTGTTTTAATGCATAGTTGCATCCTGCACTAACATATGATGATGTTTTAAGTGGTTTGGAGCCTTAGTTGTCTCTATTTTTCAAGAAAATAGTGATTTAATAGTGGTTATTCTATCGATTTAGGGAGTATTATGAAGTTTTACTAAATTAACTGATAAAAAAAATTGAATGATGTTCATTTACCATGAAAAGAAATTTAACATACATTAATACAAATGTAGAATATGGTTAGAAATTTTAAAACAACACTAGAGATTATAGGCTTCAGAATAGAAAGTATTTACCAAAAACGCAATATTTTTGTAGGGGTTAACACATAGATTTTGAGAAAATTTAAAAAAATATGACAATATTGTTTTAATGCATAGTTGCACCCTGCACTAACATATAATGATGTTCAAAGAGGTTTGGAGCCTTAGTTGTCTCTGTTTTTCAAGAAAATAGTGATTTTATAGTGGTTATTTCATCGATTTAGAGAGTATAATGAAGTTTTAATAAATTAATTGATAAAAAATTTATAACGATTCCCATATACCTTGAAAATAGCATAAAATACATTAATACAAAAGTAGAATGTGGTTAGAAATTTTAAAACAACACTAAAGGTTATAGGCTTCAGTATATAAAGTATTTACCAAAAACTCAATATTTTCGTAGGGAGCACATAGATTTTGAAAAAATTTCAAAAAATACGACAATATTGTTTTAATGCATAGTTACATCCTGCACTAACATATGATGATGTTCAAAGAGGTTTGGAGTCTTAGTTATCTCTATTTTGCAAGAAAATAGTGATTTTATAGTGGTTATTCCATAGATTTAGAGAGTATTATGAAGTTTAACTAAATTAATTAGTAAAAACAGTTGAACGATGCTCATTTACCATGAAATAGAGTTTAATATACATTAATACAAATGTAGAATATTGTTAGAAATTTTAAAACAACACTAAAGATTATAGGCTTCAGTATATAAAATATTTACCAAAAACTGAATATTTTCGTAGGGGACACATAGAGTTTGAGAAAATTTCAAAAAATACGACAATTTTTTTTAATGCCTAGTTGCATCATGCACTAAATATTTTCGTAGGGGTTTGCACATAGATTTTGAGGAAATTTCAAAAAATACGACAATATTGTTTTAATGCATAGTTACATTCTGCACTAACATATAATGATGTTCAAAGAGGTTTGGAGCCTTAGTTGTCTCTGTTTTTCAAGAAAATAGTGATTTTATAGTGGTTATTTCATCGATTTAGAGAGTATAATGAAGTTTTAATAAATTAATTGATAAAAAATTTATAACGATTCCCATATACCTTGAAAATAGCATAAAATACATTAATACAAAAGTAGAATGTGGTTAGAAATTTTAAAACAACACTAAAGGTTATAGGCTTCAGTATATAAAGTATTTACCAAAAACTCAATATTTTCGTAGGGAGCACATAGATTTTGAAAAAATTTCAAAAAATACGACAATATTGTTTTAATGCATAGTTACATCCTGCACTAACATATGATGATGTTCAAAGAGGTTTGGAGTCTTAGTTATCTCTATTTTGCAAGAAAATAGTGATTTTATAGTGGTTATTCCATAGATTTAGAGAGTATTATGAAGTTTAACTAAATTAATTAGTAAAAACAGTTGAACGATGCTCATTTACCATGAAATAGAGTTTAATATACATTAATACAAATGTAGAATATTGTTAGAAATTTTAAAACAACACTAAAGATTATAGGCTTCAGTATATAAAATATTTACCAAAAACTGAATATTTTCGTAGGGGACACATAGAGTTTGAGAAAATTTCAAAAAATACGACAATTTTTTTTAATGCCTAGTTGCATCATGCACTAAATATTTTCGTAGGGGTTTGCACATAGATTTTGAGGAAATTTCAAAAAATACGACAATATTGTTTTAATGCATAGTTACATTCTGCACTAACATATGATGATGTTCAAAGAGGTTTGGAGTCTTAGTTATCACTATTTTGCAAGAAAATAGTGATTTTATAGTGGTTATTCCATAGATTTAGAGAGTATTATGAAGTTTTACTAAATTAATTAGTAAAAACAGTTGAACGGTGCTCATTTACCATGAAAAAGAGTTTAACATACATTAATACAAATGTAGAATATTGTTAGAAATTTTCAAACAACACTAAATTTTATAAGCTTCAGTATATAAAATATTTACCAAAAACTCAATATTTTCGTAGCGGTTAACACATAGATTTTGAGAAAATTTCAAAATATACGACAATATTGTTTTAATGCATAGTTGCATCATGCACTAACATATGATGATGTTCAAAGAGGTTTGGAGCCTTAGTTGTCTCTATTTTTCAAGAAAATAGTGATTTTATAGTGGTTATTCCATCGATTTAGGGAGTATTATGAAGTTTTACAAAATTAATTGATAAAAACAATTGAACGATGCTCATTTACCATGAAAAAGAGTTTAACATACATTAATACAAATGTAAAATATGGTTAGAAATTTTAAAACAACACTAAAGATTATAGGCTTCAGTATATAAAGTATTTACCAAAAACTGAATATTTTCGTAGGGGTTGTTAACACATAGATTTTGAGAAAATTTCAAAAAATACGACTATTTTTTTTAATGCCTAGTTGCATCATGCACTGAAATATGATGTTGTTCAAAGAGGTTTGGAGCCTTAGTTGTCTCTATGTTTCAAGAAAATAGTGATTTTATAGTGGTTATTCCATCGATTTAGGCAGTATTATGAAGTTTTACTAAATTAATTGATAAAACAATTGAACGATGCTCATTTACCATGAAAAATAGTTTAACATACATTAATACAAATGTAGAATATGGTTAGAAATTTTAAAACAACACTAAAGATTATAGGCTTCAGTATATAAAGTATTTACCAAAAACTGAATATTTTCGTAGGGGACACATAGAGTTTGAGAAAATTTCAAAAAATACGACAATTTTTTTTAATGCCTAGTTGCATCATGCACTAAATATTTTCGTAGGGGTTTGCACATAGATTTTGAGGAAATTTCAAAAAATACGACAATATTGTTTTAATGCATAGTTACATTCTGCACTAACATATGATGATGTTCAAAGAGGTTTGGAGTCTTAGTTATCTCTATTTTGCAAGAAAATAGTGATTTTATAGTGGTTATTCCATAGATTTAGAGAGTATTATGAAGTTTTACTAAATTAATTAGTAAAAACAGTTGAACGGTGCTCATTTACCATGAAAAAGAGTTTAACATACATTAATACAAATGTAGAATATTGTTAGAAATTTTCAAACAACACTAAATTTTATAAGCTTCAGTATATAAAATATTTACCAAAAACTGAATATTTTCGTAGGGGTTAACACATAGATTTTGAGAAAATTTCAAAAAATACGACTATTTTTTTTAATGCCTAGTTGCATCATGCACTAACATATGATGATGTTCAAAGAGGTTTGGAGCCTTAGTTGTCTCTATTTTTCAAGAAAATAGTGATTTTATAGTGGTTATTCCATCGATTTAGGGAGTATTATGAAGTTTTACAAAATTAATTGATAAAAACAATTGAACGATGCTCATTTACCATGAAAAAGAGTTTAACATACATTAATACAAATGTAAAATATGGTTAGAAATTTTAAAACAACACTAAAGATTATAGGCTTCAGTATATAAAGTATTTACCAAAAACTGAATATTTTCGTAGGGGTTGTTAACACATAGATTTTGAAAAAATTTCAAAAAATACGACTATTTTTTTTAATGCCTAGTTGCATCATGCACTGAAATATGATGATGTTCAAAGAGGTTTGGAGCCTTAGTTGTCTCTATGTTTCAAGAAAATAGTGATTTTATAGTGGTTATTCCATCGATTTAGGCAGTATTATGAAGTTTTACTAAATTAATTGATAAAACAATTGAACGATGATCATTTACCATGAAAAATAGTTTAACATACATTAATACAAATGTAGAATATGGTTAGAAATTTTAAAACAACACTAAAGATTATAGGCTTCAGTATATAAAGTATTTACCAAAAACTGAATATTTTCGTTGGGTTAACACATTGATTTTGAGAAAATTTCAAAAAATAAGACAATATTGTTTTAATGCATAGTTGCATCTTTTACTAACATATGATGATGTTCAAAGAGGTTTGGAGTCTTAGTTGTCTCTATGTTTCAAGAAAATAGTGATTTTATAGTGCTTATTCCTTCGATATAGGGAGTATTATGATGTTTTACTAAATTAATTGATAAAAACAATTGAACGATGCTCATTTACCATGAAAAAGAGCTTAAAATACATTAATACAAATGTAAAATGTGGTTAGAAATTTTAAAACAACACTAATGATTATAGGCTTCAGTTTATAAATTACTTACCAAAAACTGAATATTTTCGTAGGGGTTAGCACGTAGATTTTGAGAAAATTTCAAAAAATACGAAAATATAGTTTTAATGCATAGTTGCATCCTGCACTAACATATGATGATGTTCAAAGAGGTTTGGAGCCTTTTGTTGTCTCTATTTTTCAAGAATATAGTGATTTTATAGTGGTTATTCCATCGATTTAGGGAATATTATGAAGTTTTACTAAATTAATTGATAAAAACAATTGAACGATGCTCATTTACCATGAAAAAGAGTTTAACATACATTAATACAAATGTAAAATATGGTTAGAAATTTTAAAACAACACTAAAGATTATAGGCTTCAGTATATAAAGTATTTACCAAAAATTGAATATTTTCGTTGGGTTAACACATTGATTTTGAGAAAATTTCAAAAAATAAGATAATATTATTTTAATGCATAGTTGCATCCTTTACTAACATATGATGATATTCAAAGAGGTTTGGAGCCTTTGTTGTCTCTATTTTTCAAGAAAATAGTGATTTTATACTGTTATTCCATCGATTTAGGGAATATAATGAAGTTTTAATAAATTAATTGATAAAAAAATTATAACGATTCCCATATACCGTGAAGAAGAGCTTAAAATACATTAATACAAATCTAGAATGTGGTTAGAAATTTTAAAACAACACCAATGATTATAGGCTTCAATATATAAATTACTTACCAAAAATCAATATTTTCGTAGGGGTTAGCACGTAGATTTTGAGAAAATTTCAAAAAATACGAAAATATTGTTTTAATGCATAGTTGCATCCTCCACTAACATATGATGATGTTTAAAGAGGTTTGGGGCCTTAGTTGTCTCTATTTTTCAAGAATTTAGTGATTTTATAATGGTTATTCCATCGATTTAGAGAGTATTATGAAGTTTTACTAAATTAATTGATAAAAAAATCATAACGATTTCCATATACGATGAAGAAGAGCTTAAAATACATTAATACAAATGTAGAATGTGGTTAGAAATTTTTAAACAACACTAATGATTATAGGCTTCAATATATAAATTACTTACCAAAAACTCAATATTTTCATAGGGGTTAGCACGTAGATTTTGAGAAAATTTCAAAAAATACGACAATATTGTTTTAATGCATAGTTGCATCCTGCGCTAACATATGATGATGTTCAAAGAGGTTTGGAGCCTTAGTTGTCTATATTTTTCAAGAAAATAGTGATTTTATAGTGGTTATTTCATCGATTTAGAGAGTATTATGAAGTTTTAATAAATTAATTGATAAACAAAAATATAACGATTCCATATACCATGAAAAATAGTTTAAAATACTTTAATACAAAAGTAGAATGTGGTTAGAAATTTTAAAACAACACGAAAGATTATAGGCTTCAGTATATAAAGTATTTACCAAAAACTCAATATTTTCGTAGGGGCTAGCACATAGATTTTGAAAAAAATTCAAAAAATAGGACAATTTTGTTTTAATGCATAGCTACATCCTGCACTAACATATGATGATGTTCAAAGAGGTATGGAGTCTTAGTTATCTCTATTTTGCAAGAAAATAGTGATTTTATAGTGGTTATTCCATAGATTTAGAGAGTATTGTGAAGTTTTACTATATTAATTAGTAAAAATAGTTGAACGATGCTCATTTTCCATGAAAAAGAGTTTAATATACATTAATACAAATGTAGAATATTGTTAGAAATTTTAAAATAACACTAAAAATTATAGGCTTCAGTATATAAAATATTTACCAAAAACTGAATATTTTCGTAGGAGTTAACACATAGATTTTGAGAAAATTTCAAAAAATACGACAATTTTTTTTTAATGCCTAGTTGCATCATGCACTAAAATATGATGATGTTCAAAGAGGTTTGGAGCCTTAGTTGTCTCTATATTTCAAGAAAATAGTGATTTTATAGTAGTTATTCCATCGATTTAGGGAGTATTATGAAGTTTTACAAAATTAATTGATAAAAAAAATTCAACGATGTTCATTTACCATGAAAAAGAGTTTAACATACATTAATACAATTGTAAAATATGTTTAGAACTTTTAAAACAACACTAAAGATTATAGGCTTTAGTATATAAAGTATTTACCAAAATTTGCATATTTTCGTAGGGGTACACATTGATTTTGAGAAAATTTCAAAAAATACGAAAATATTTTTTTAATGCCTTTTTGCATCCTTTACTAACATATGATGATGTTCAAATAGGTTTGGAGTCTTTGTTGTCTTCGTTTTTCAAGAAAATAAGGATTTTATAGTGGTTTTCCCAACGATTTAGGGAGTATTACGAAGTTTTAATAAATTAATTGATAAACAAAATTATAACGATTCCCATATACCATGAAAATGAGCTTAATATACATTAACACAAATGTAGAATGTGGTTATAAAATTTAAAACAACACTAAAGATTATAGGCTTCAGTATATAAAGTATTTACCAAACACCCAATATTTCCGTAGGGGTTAGCACGTAGATTTTGAAAAAATTTCAAAAAATATGAAAATATTGTTTTAATGTTCAAAGAGGTTTGGAGCCTTAGTTGTCTCTATTTTTCAAGAATTTAGTGATTTTATAATGGTTATTCCATCGATTTAGAGAGTATTATGAAGTTTTACTAAATTAATTGATAAAAAAATCATAACGATTTCCATATACGATTAAGAAGAGCTTAAAATACATTAATACAAATGTAGAATGTGGTTAGAAATTTTTAAACAACACTAATGATTATAGGCTTCAATATATAAATTACTTACCAAAAACTCAATATTTTCATAGGGGTTAGCACGTAGATTTTGAGAAAATTTCAAAAAATACGACAATATTGTTTTAATGCATAGTTGCATCCTGCGCTAACATATGATGATGTTCAAAGAGGTTTGGAGCCTTAGTTGTCTATATTTTTCAAGAAAATAGTGATTTTATAGTGGTTATTTCATCGATTTAGAGAGTATTATGAAGTTTTAATAAATTAATTGATAAACAAAATTATAACGATTCCATATACCATGAAAAATAGTTTAAAATACTTTAATACAAAAGTAGAATGTGGTTAGAAATTTTAAAACAACACGAAAGATTATAGGCTTCAGTATATAAAGTATTTACCAAAAACTCAATATTTTCGTAGGGGCTAGCACATAGATTTTGAAAAAAATTCAAAAAATAGGACAATTTTGTTTTAATGCATAGCTACATCCTGCACTAACATATGATGATGTTCAAAGAGGTATGGAGTCTTAGTTATCTCTATTTTGCAAGAAAATAGTGATTTTATAGTGGTTATTCCATAGATTTAGAGAGTATTGTGAAGTTTTACTATATTAATTAGTAAAAATAGTTGAACGATGCTCATTTT
Source organism: Brassica incana (assembly GCA_945779075.1). Lineage (NCBI taxonomy): Eukaryota > Viridiplantae > Streptophyta > Magnoliopsida > Brassicales > Brassicaceae > Brassica > Brassica incana. The sequence continues at coordinate 483,698 of CALZFW010000057.1, forward strand.
CCATGAAAAAGAGTTTAATATACATTAATACAAATGTAGAATATTGTTAGAAATTTTAAAATAACACTAAAGATTATAGGCTTCAGTATATAAAATATTTACCAAAAACTGAATATTTTCGTAGGAGTTAACACATAGATTTTGAGAAAATTTCAAAAAATACGAAAATTTTTTTTTAATGCCTAGTTGCATCATGCACTAAAATATGATGATGTTCAAAGAGGTTTGGAGCCTTAGTTGTCTCTATATTTCAAGAAAATAGTGATTTTATAGTAGTTATTCCATCGATTTAGGGAGTATTATGAAGTTTTACAAAATTAATTGATAAAAACAATTCAACGATGTTCATTTACCATGAAAAAGAGTTTAACATACATTAATACAATTGTAAAATATGTTTAGAACTTTTAAAACAACACTAAAGATTATAGGCTTTAGTATATAAAGTATTTACCAAAATTTGCATATTTTCGTAGGGGTACACATTGATTTTGAGAAAATTTCAAAAAATACGAAAATATTTTTTTAATGCCTTTTTGCATCCTTTACTAACATATGATGATGTTCAAATAGGTTTGGAGTCTTTGTTGTCTCCGTTTTTCAAGAAAATAAGGATTTTATAGTGGTTTTCCCAACGATTTAGGGAGTATTACGAAGTTTTAATAAATTAATTGATAAACAAAATTATAACGATTCCCATATACCATGAAAATGAGCTTAATATACATTAACACAAATGTAGAATGTGGTTATAAAATTTAAAACAACACTAAAGATTATAGGCTTCAGTATATAAAGTATTTACCAAACACCCAATATTTCCGTAGGGGTTAGCACGTAGATTTTGAAAAAATTTCAAAAAATATGAAAATATTGTTTTAATGTTCAAAGAGGTTTGGAGCTTTAGTTGTCTCTATTTTTCAAGAAAATAGTGATTTGATAGTGGTTATTCCATCGATTTAGGGAGTATTATAAAGTTTTACTAAATTAATTGATAAAAATAATTGAACGATGCTCATTTCCCATGAAAAAGAGTTTAACATACATTAATACAAATGTAAAATATGGTTTGAAATTTTAAAACAACACTAAAGATTATAGGCTTCAGTATATAAAGTATTTACCAAAAATTGAATATTTTCGTTGGGTTAACACATTGATTTTGAGAAAATTTCAAAAAATAAGATAATATTATTTTAATGCATAGTTGCATCCTTTACTAACATATGATGATATTCAAAAAGGTTTGGAGCCTTTGTTGTCTATATTTTTCAAGAAAATAGTGATTTTATACTGGTTATTCCATCGATTTAGGGAATATTATGAAGTTTTAATAAATTAATTGATAAAAAAATTATAACGATTCCCATATACCGTGAAGAAGAGCTTAAAATACATTAATACAAATCTAGAATGTGGTTAGAAATTTTAAAACAACACCAATGATTATAGGCTTCAATATATAAATTACTTACCAAAAATCAATATTTTCGTAGGGGTTAGCACGTAGATTTTGAGAAAATTTCAAAAAATACGAAAATATTGTTTTAATGCATAGTTGCATCCTCCACTAACATATGATGATGTTCAAAGAGGTTTGGAGCCTTAGTTGTCTCTATTTTTCAAGAATTTAGTGATTTTATAATGGTTATTCCATCGATTTAGAGAGTATTATGAAGTTTTACTAAATTAATTGATAAAAAAATCATAACGATTTCCATATACGATGAAGAAGAGCTTAAAATACATTAATACAAATGTAGAATGTGGTTAGAAATTTTTAAACAACACTAATGATTATAGGCTTCAATATATAAATTACTTACCAAAAACTCAATATTTTCATAGGGGTTAGCACGTAGATTTTGAGAAAATTTCAAAAAATACGACAATATTGTTTTAATGCATAGTTGCATCCTGCGCTAACATATGATGATGTTCAAAGAGGTTTGGAGCCTTAGTTGTCTATATTTTTCAAGAAAATAGTGATTTTATAGTGGTTATTTCATCGATTTAGAGAGTATTATGAAGTTTTAATAAATTAATTGATAAACAAAATTATAACGATTCCATATACCATGAAAAATAGTTTAAAATACTTTAATACAAAAGTAGAATGTGGTTAGAAATTTTAAAACAACACGAAAGATTATAGGCTTCAGTATATAAAGTATTTACCAAAAACTCAATATTTTCGTAGGGGCTAGCACATAGATTTTGAAAAAAATTCAAAAAATAGGACAATTTTGTTTTAATGCATAGCTACATCCTGCACTAACATATGATGATGTTCAAAGAGGTATGGAGTCTTAGTTATCTCTATTTTGCAAGAAAATAGTGATTTTATAGTGGTTATTCCATAGATTTAGAGAGTATTGTGAAGTTTTACTATATTAATTAGTAAAAATAGTTGAACGATGCTCATTTTCCATGAAAAAGAGTTTAATATACATTAATACAAATGTAGAATATTGTTAGAAATTTTAAAATAACACTAAAGATTATAGGCTTCAGTATATAAAATATTTACCAAAAACTGAATATTTTCGTAGGAGTTAACACATAGATTTTGAGAAAATTTCAAAAAATACGAAAATTTTTTTTTAATGCCTAGTTGCATCATGCACTAAAATATGATGATGTTCAAAGAGGTTTGGAGCCTTAGTTGTCTCTATATTTCAAGAAAATAGTGATTTTATAGTAGTTATTCCATCGATTTAGGGAGTATTATGAAGTTTTACAAAATTAATTGATAAAAACAATTCAACGATGTTCATTTACCATGAAAAAGAGTTTAACATACATTAATACAATTGTAAAATATGTTTAGAACTTTTAAAACAACACTAAAGATTATAGGCTTTAGTATATAAAGTATTTACCAAAATTTGCATATTTTCGTAGGGGTACACATTGATTTTGAGAAAATTTCAAAAAATACGAAAATATTTTTTTAATGCCTTTTTGCATCCTTTACTAACATATGATGATGTTCAAATAGGTTTGGAGTCTTTGTTGTCTCCGTTTTTCAAGAAAATAAGGATTTTATAGTGGTTTTCCCAACGATTTAGGGAGTATTACGAAGTTTTAATAAATTAATTGATAAACAAAATTATAACGATTCCCATATACCATGAAAATGAGCTTAATATACATTAACACAAATGTAGAATGTGGTTATAAAATTTAAAACAACACTAAAGATTATAGGCTTCAGTATATAAAGTATTTACCAAACACCCAATATTTCCGTAGGGGTTAGCACGTAGATTTTGAAAAAATTTCAAAAAATATGAAAATATTGTTTTAATGTTCAAAGAGGTTTGGAGCTTTAGTTGTCTCTATTTTTCAAGAAAATAGTGATTTGATAGTGGTTATTCCATCGATTTAGGGAGTATTATAAAGTTTTACTAAATTAATTGATAAAAATAATTGAACGATGCTCATTTCCCATGAAAAAGAGTTTAACATACATTAATACAAATGTAAAATATGGTTTCAAATTTTAAAACAACACTAAAGATTATAGGCTTCAGTATATAAAGTATTTACCAAAAATTGAATATTTTCGTTGGGTTAACACATTGATTTTGAGAAAATTTCAAAAAATAAGATAATATTATTTTAATGCATAGTTGCATCCTTTACTAACATATGATGATATTCAAAAAGGTTTGGATCCTTTGTTGTCTATATTTTTCAAGAAAATAGTGATTTTATACTGGTTATTCCATCGATTTAGGGAATATTATGAAGTTTTAATAAATTAATTGATAAAAAAATTATAACGATTCCCATATACCATGAAGAAGAGCTTAAAATACATTAATACAAATCTAGAATGTGGTTAGAAATTTTAAAACAACACCAATGATTATAGGCTTCAATATATAAATTACTTACCAAAAATCAATATTTTCGTAGGGGTTAGCACGTAGATTTTGAGAAAATTTCAAAAAATACGAAAATATTGTTTTAATGCATAGTTGCATCCTCCACTAACATATGATGATGTTCAAAGAGGTTTGGAGCCTTAGTTGTCTCTATTTTTCAAGAATTTAGTGATTTTATAATGGTTATTCCATCGATTTAGAGAGTATTATGAAGTTTTACTAAATTAATTGATAAAAAAATCATAACGATTTCCATATACGATGAAGAAGAGCTTAAAATACATTAATACAAATGTAGAATGTGGTTAGAAATTTTTAAACAACACTAATGATTATAGGCTTCAATATATAAATTACTTACCAAAAACTCAATATTTTCATAGGGGTTAGCACGTAGATTTTGAGAAAATTTCAAAAAATACGACAATATTGTTTTAATGCATAGTTGCATCCTGCGCTAACATATGATGATGTTCAAAGAGGTTTGGAGCCTTAGTTGTCTATATTTTTCAAGAAAATAGTGATTTTATAGTGGTTATTTCATCGATTTAGAGAGTATTATGAAGTTTTAATAAATTAATTGATAAACAAAATTATAACGATTCCATATACCATGAAAAATAGTTTAAAATACTTTAATACAAAAGTAGAATGTGGTTAGAAATTTTAAAACAACACGAAAGATTATAGGCTTCAGTATATAAAGTATTTACCAAAAACTCAATATTTTCGTAGGGGCTAGCACATAGATTTTGAAAAAAATTCAAAAAATAGGACAATTTTGTTTTAATGCATAGCTACATCCTGCACTAACATATGATGATGTTCAAAGAGGTATGGAGTCTTAGTTATCTCTATTTTGCAAGAAAATAGTGATTTTATAGTGGTTATTCCATAGATTTAGAGAGTATTGTGAAGTTTTACTATATTAATTAGTAAAAATAGTTGAACGATGCTCATTTTCCATGAAAAAGAGTTTAATATACATTAATACAAATGTAGAATATTGTTAGAAATTTTAAAATAACACTAAAGATTATAGGCTTCAGTATATAAAATATTTACCAAAAACTGAATATTTTCGTAGGAGTTAACACATAGATTTTGAGAAAATTTCAAAAAATACGAAAATTTTTTTTTAATGCCTAGTTGCATCATGCACTAAAATATGATGATGTTCAAAGAGGTTTGGAGCCTTAGTTGTCTCTATATTTCAAGAAAATAGTGATTTTATAGTAGTTATTCCATCGATTTAGGGAGTATTATGAAGTTTTACAAAATTAATTGATAAAAACAATTCAACGATGTTCATTTACCATGAAAAAGAGTTTAACATACATTAATACAATTGTAAAATATGTTTAGAACTTTTAAAACAACACTAAAGATTATAGGCTTTAGTATATAAAGTATTTACCAAAATTTGCATATTTTCGTAGGGGTACACATTGATTTTGAGAAAATTTCAAAAAATACGAAAATATTTTTTTAATGCCTTTTTGCATCCTTTACTAACATATGATGATGTTCAAATAGGTTTGGAGTCTTTGTTGTCTCCGTTTTTCAAGAAAATAAGGATTTTATAGTGGTTTTCCCAACGATTTAGGGAGTATTACGAAGTTTTAATAAATTAATTGATAAACAAAATTATAACGATTCCCATATACCATGAAAATGAGCTTAATATACATTAACACAAATGTAGAATGTGGTTATAAAATTTAAAACAACACTAAAGATTATAGGCTTCAGTATATAAAGTATTTACCAAACACCCAATATTTCCGTAGGGGTTAGCACGTAGATTTTGAAAAAATTTCAAAAAATATGAAAATATTGTTTTAATGTTCAAAGAGGTTTGGAGCTTTAGTTGTCTCTATTTTTCAAGAAAATAGTGATTTGATAGTGGTTATTCCATCGATTTAGGGAGTATTATAAAGTTTTACTAAATTAATTGATAAAAATAATTGAACGATGCTCATTTCCCATGAAAAAGAGTTTAACATACATTAATACAAATGTAAAATATGGTTTCAAATTTTAAAACAACACTAAAGATTATAGGCTTCAGTATATAAAGTATTTACCAAAAATTGAATATTTTCGTTGGGTTAACACATTGATTTTGAGAAAATTTCAAAAAATAAGATAATATTATTTTAATGCATAGTTGCATCCTTTACGAACATATGATGATATTCAAAAAGGTTTGGAGCCTTTGTTGTCTATATTTTTCAAGAAAATAGTGATTTTATACTAGTTATTCCATCGATTTAGGGAATATTATGAAGTTTTAATAAATTAATTGATAAAAAAATTATAACGATTCCCATATACCGTGAAGAAGAGCTTAAAATACATTAATACAAATCTAGAATGTGGTTAGAAATTTTAAAACAACACCAATGATTATAGGCTTCAATATATAAATTACTTACCAAAAATCAATATTTTCGTAGGGGTTAGCACGTAGATTTTGAGAAAATTTCAAAAAATACGAAAATATTGTTTTAATGCATAGTTGCATCCTCCACTAACATATGATGATGTTCAAAGAGGTTTGGAGCCTTAGTTGTCTCTATTTTTCAAGAATTTAGTGATTTTATAATGGTTATTCCATCGATTTAGAGAGTATTATGAAGTTTTACTAAATTAATTGATAAAAAAATCATAACGATTTCCATATACGATGAAGAAGAGCTTAAAATACATTAATACAAATGTAGAATGTGGTTAGAAATTTTTAAACAACACTAATGATTATAGGCTTCAATATATAAATTACTTACCAAAAACTCAATATTTTCATAGGGGTTAGCACGTAGATTTTGAGAAAATTTCAAAAAATACGACAATATTGTTTTAATGCATAGTTGCATCCTGTGCTAACATATGATGATGTTCAAAGAGGTTTGGAGCCTTAGTTGTCTATATTTTTCAAGAAAATAGTGATTTTATAGTGGTTATTTCATCGATTTAGAGAGTATTATGAAGTTTTAATAAATTAATTGATAAACAAAATTATAACGATTCCATATACCATGAAAAATAGTTTAAAATACTTTAATACAAAAGTAGAATGTGGTTAGAAATTTTAAAACAACACGAAAGATTATAGGCTTCAGTATATAAAGTATTTACCAAAAACTCAATATTTTCGTAGGGGCTAGCACATAGATTTTGAAAAAAATTCAAAAAATAGGACAATTTTGTTTTAATGCATAGCTACATCTTGCACTAACATATGATGATGTTCAAAGAGGTATGGAGTCTTAGTTATCTCTATTTTGCAAGAAAATAGTGATTTTATAGTGGTTATTCCATAGATTTAGAGAGTATTGTGAAGTTTTACTATATTAATTAGTAAAAATAGTTGAACGATTCTCATTTTCCATGAAAAAGAGTTTAATATACATTAATACAAATGTAGAATATTGTTAGAAATTTTAAAATAACACTAAAGATTATAGGCTTCAGTATATAAAATATTTACCAAAAACTGAATATTTTCGTAGGAGTTAACACATAGATTTTGAGAAAATTTCAAAAAATACGACAATTTTTTTTTAATGCCTAGTTGCATCATGCACTAAAATATGATGATGTTCAAAGAGGTTTTGAGCCTTAGTTGTCTCTATATTTCAAGAAAATAGTGATTTTATAGTAGTTATTCCATCGATTTAGGGAGTATTATGAAGTTTTACAAAATTAATTGATAAAAACAATTCAACGATGTTCATTTACCATGAAAAAGAGTTTAACATACATTAATACAATTGTAAAATATGTTTAGAACTTTTAAAACAACACTAAAGATTATAGGCTTTAGTATATAAAGTATTTACCAAAATTTGCATATTTTCGTAGGGGTACACATTGATTTTGAGAAAATTTCAAAAAATACTAAAATATTTTTTTAATGCCTTTTTGCATCCTTTACTAACATATGATGATTTTCAAATAGGTTTGGAGTCTTTGTTGTCTCCGTTTTTCAAGAAAATAAGGATTTTATAGTGGTTTTCCCAACGATTTAGGGAGTATTACGAAGTTTTAATAAATTAATTGATAAACAAAATTATAACGATTCCCATATACCATGAAAATGAGCTTAATATACATTAACACAAATGTAGAATGTGGTTATAAAATTTAAAACAACACTAAAGATTATAGGCTTCAGTATATAAAGTATTTACCAAACACCCAATATTTCCGTAGGGGTTAGCACGTAGATTTTTAAAAAATTTCAAAAAATATGAAAAATATTGTTTTAATGTTCAAAGAGGTTTGGAGCTTTAGTTGTCTCTATTTTTCAAGAAAATAGTGATTTGATAGTGGTTATTCCATCGATTTAGGGAGTATTATAAAGTTTTACTAAATTAATTGATAAAAATAATTGAACGATGCTCATTTCCCATGAAAAAGAGTTTAACATACATTAATACAAATGTAAAATATGGTTTGAAATTTTAAAACAACACTAAAGATTATAGGCTTCAGTATATAAAGTATTTACCAAAAATTGAATATTTTCGTTGGGTTAACACATTGATTTTGAGAAAATTTCAAAAAATAAGATAATATTATTTTAATGCATAGTTGCATCCTTTACTAACATATGATGATATTCAAAAAGGTTTGGAGCCTTTGTTGTCTATATTTTTCAAGAAAATAGTGATTTTATACTGGTTATTCCATCGATTTAGGGAATATTATGAAGTTTTAATAAATTAATTGATAAAAAAATTATAACGATTCCCATATACCGTGAAGAAGAGCTTAAAATACATTAATACAAATCTAGAATGTGGTTAGAAATTTTAAAACAACACCAATGATTATAGGCTTCAATATATAAATTACTTACCAAAAATCAATATTTTCGTAGGGGTTAGCACGTAGATTTTGAGAAAATTTCAAAAAATACGAAAATATTGTTTTAATGCATAGTTGCATCCTCCACTAACATATGATGATGTTCAAAGAGGTTTGGAGCCTTAGTTGTCTCTATTTTTCAAGAATTTAGTGATTTTATAATGGTTATTCCATCGATTTAGAGAGTATTATGAAGTTTTACTAAATTAATTGATAAAAAAATCATAACGATTTCCATATACGATGAAGAAGAGCTTAAAATACATTAATACAAATGTAGAATGTGGTTAGAAATTTTTAAACAACACTAATGATTATAGGCTTCAATATATAAATTACTTACCAAAAACTCAATATTTTCATAGGGGTTAGCACGTAGATTTTGAGAAAATTTCAAAAAATACGACAATATTGTTTTAATGCATAGTTGCATCCTGTGCTAACATATGATTAGGGGTGTCAAAATGGGTAAACCAACTCAAACCAAACCATATCCAAATGGTTTTAAGCTTATATGGGTTATGGTTTTAACCAATCCATTTGACAAATGGGTTGGGTCAATCCATAACTCATTTAAGTTAATGAGTTAATGGTTTTAATGGTTAATCCATGAACAATAATTTTATAGCTTAAATGGTTACTAAGTAAAAATATTATTTTAGGGCTGAAATAAAAAAGAATACTTAGACTTTTGATAAATACAATTATACAGTTTTGGTGTTAGAAACAATTTTATTATTTTAGCAGGAAAGATAATTTTGTGATTTTAGTGAAAAAATTATATTTAACATTTTGGCGGAAGAACAAAATTTTCTGTTTTAAAGGAAATACAATTTTACGGTTTAAGCGAGAAACACAGTATTACGGTTTTGGCCGAAAATACAATATTGCGGTTTTGGCGGGAAAACACGATTTTGTGGTTTTGGCGGGAAAACAAATTTTTGCGGTTGTGACGGAAAACACATTTTTTACCGAAAAACACGATTGTACGGTTTTGGCAGGAAAACTCAATTTTACGGTTTTAACGGGAAAATCGATTTTGCAGTTTTGGTGGGAAAACTCAATTTTACGTTTTTGGTGGGAAAACTCAACTTTGTCGTTTTGGCGGGAAAATCGATTTTGCAATTTTGGCGGAAATTTTCAATTTTACGGTTTTGGTAGGAAAACTCATTTTTGCGGTTTCGGCGGGAAACTCGTTTTTTACGGTTTAGGCGAGAAAACATAGTTTTACGGTTTTGGCGGAAAAACTCGATTTTTCGGTTTGGGTGGGAAAACTCGATTTTATGGTTTTGGCGGAAAACTCAGTTTTACGGTTTTGGCGGGAAAACACGACTTTGCCGTTTTGGCGGGAAAACACGACTTTACGATTTTGGCAGGAAAACACAACTTTGCGATTTGGCGGGAAAACTTGATTTTACGGTTTTGGCGGGAAAACACGACTTTGCGATTTTGGCGGGAAAACACGACTTTGCGATTTTGACGGAAAAACACAACTTTGCGGTTTGGCGGGAAAACTTTATTTTGGCGGGAAAACTCGATTTTACGGTTTAGTCGAGAAAACACAGTTTTACGGTTTTGACGGAAAAACTCGATTTTGCGGTTTTGGTGGAAAAACTCGATTTTACGGTTTTGGCGGGAAACTCAATTTCACGGTTTTGGCGGGAAAACACGACTTTGCCGTTTTGGCGGGAAAATTTGATTTTACAGTTTTGGCAGGAAAACACAACTTTGCGGTTTGGCGGGAAAACTTGATTTTACGGTTTTGGCGGGAAAACACGACTTTGCGGTTTTGGCGGAAAAACACGACTTTGTGGTTTGGTGGGAAAACTTGATTTTACGGTTTTTGCGGGAAAACACGACTTTGCGGTTTTGGCGGAAAACTCAATTTTACAGTTTTGGCGGAAAAATACGACTTTGCGATTTTGCAAGAAAATACGATTTTTTGGTATTGAGATTTAGCGTTTTGATGAACAAAAATCCAATTTAGAGTTTTGGTGGAAATTTTGATTTTATGATTTTGGCAAAAATTATGATTAAATTTGGCTTATTAAAAAGTCAACATATAATAGTTTTATATATATGAAAAATTGGGTGTTAACAATTTTATATTTATATATGTGTGTGTATATGTGAAAAATTGGGATAGATTTAGTTTATTAAAATTTAGTTATATATATGAAAAAATAAAATTTGGTGTAGTAAAATTGGTTTAGAAATTTAGTTTGGTTATTTTTTGTTTATATATTTGATTTGAGTTTTTGTTTGTTATAAATTTTTATTGGTTTGGTTATGGATAACTCATTATCCATTACAATCCAAACCATTTTAACCAAATCCACTAAGTCCATTAACCTATTTAATCCATTAATCCATTTGTACCCAATTATTCTATCCATTGAGATTCATGGTTTGGATTGGTTTGGTTTGATCCATTAACTTTTACTCATTTTGACATCTCTACATATGATGATGTTCAAAGAGGTTTGGAGCCTTAGTTGTCTATATTTTTCAAGAAAATAGTGATTTTATAGTGGTTATTTCATCGATTTAGAGAGTATTATGAAGTTTTAATAAATTAATTGATAAACAAAATTATAACGATTCCATATACCATGAAAAATAGTTTAAAATACTTTAATACAAAAGTAGAATGTGGTTAGAAATTTTAAAACAACACGAAAGATTATAGGCTTCAGTATATAAAGTATTTACCAAAAACTCAATATTTTCGTAGGGGCTAGCACATAGATTTTGAAAAAAATTCAAAAAATAGGACAATTTTGTTTTAATGCATAGCTACATCTTGCACTAACATATGATGATGTTCAAAGAGGTATGGAGTCTTAGTTATCTCTATTTTGCAAGAAAATAGTGATTTTATAGTGGTTATTCCATAGATTTAGAGAGTATTGTGAAGTTTTACTATATTAATTAGTAAAAATAGTTGAACGATTCTCATTTTCCATGAAAAAGAGTTTAATATACATTAATACAAATGTAGAATATTGTTAGAAATTTTAAAATAACACTAAAGATTATAGGCTTCAGTATATAAAATATTTACCAAAAACTGAATATTTTCGTAGGAGTTAACACATAGATTTTGAGAAAATTTCAAAAAATACGACAATTTTTTTTTAATGCCTAGTTGCATCATGCACTAAAATATGATGATGTTCAAAGAGGTTTTGAGCCTTAGTTGTCTCTATATTTCAAGAAAATAGTGATTTTATAGTAGTTATTCCATCGATTTAGGGAGTATTATGAAGTTTTACAAAATTAATTGATAAAAACAATTCAACGATGTTCATTTACCATGAAAAAGAGTTTAACATACATTAATACAATTGTAAAATATGTTTAGAACTTTTAAAACAACACTAAAGATTATAGGCTTTAGTATATAAAGTATTTACCAAAATTTGCATATTTTCGTAGGGGTACACATTGATTTTGAGAAAATTTCAAAAAATACGAAAATATTTTTTTAATGCCTTTTTGCATCCTTTACTAACATATGATGATGTTCAAATAGGTTTGGAGTCTTTGTTGTCTCCGTTTTTCAAGAAAATAAGGATTTTATAGTGGTTTTCCCAACGATTTAGGGAGTATTACGAAGTTTTAATAAATTAATTGATAAACAAAATTATAACGATTCCCATATACCATGAAAATGAGCTTAATATACATTAACACAAATGTAGAATGTGGTTATAAAATTTAAAACAACACTAAAGATTATAGGCTTCAGTATATAAAGTATTTACCAAACACCCAATATTTCCGTAGGGGTTAGCACGTAGATTTTTAAAAAATTTCAAAAAATATGAAAAATATTGTTTTAATGTTCAAAGAGGTTTGGAGCTTTAGTTGTCTCTATTTTTCAAGAAAATAGTGATTTGATAGTGGTTATTCCATCGATTTAGGGAGTATTATAAAGTTTTACTAAATTAATTGATAAAAATAATTGAACGATGCTCATTTCCCATGAAAAAGAGTTTAACATACATTAATACAAATGTAAAATATGGTTTGAAATTTTAAAACAACACTAAAGATTATAGGCTTCAGTATATAAAGTATTTACCAAAAATTGAATATTTTCGTTGGGTTAACACATTGATTTTGAGAAAATTTCAAAAAATAAGATAATATTATTTTAATGCATAGTTGCATCCTTTACTAACATATGATGATATTCAAAAAGGTTTGGAGCCTTTGTTGTCTATATTTTTCAAGAAAATAGTGATTTTATACTGGTTATTCCATCGATTTAGGGAATATTATGAAGTTTTAATAAATTAATTGATAAAAAAATTATAACGATTCCCATATACCGTGAAGAAGAGCTTAAAATACATTAATACAAATCTAGAATGTGGTTAGAAATTTTAAAACAACACCAATGATTATAGGCTTCAATATATAAATTACTTACCAAAAATCAATATTTTCGTAGGGGTTAGCACGTAGATTTTGAGAAAATTTCAAAAAATACGAAAATATTGTTTTAATGCATAGTTGCATCCTCCACTAACATATGATGATGTTCAAAGAGGTTTGGAGCCTTAGTTGTCTCTATTTTTCAAGAATTTAGTGATTTTATAATGGTTATTCCATCGATTTAGAGAGTATTATGAAGTTTTACTAAATTAATTGATAAAAAAATCATAACGATTTCCATATACGATGAAGAAGAGCTTAAAATACATTAATACAAATGTAGAATGTGGTTAGAAATTTTTAAACAACACTAATGATTATAGGCTTCAATATATAAATTACTTACCAAAAACTCAATATTTTCATAGGGGTTAGCACGTAGATTTTGAGAAAATTTCAAAAAATACGACAATATTGTTTTAATGCATAGTTGCATCCTGTGCTAACATATGATTAGGGGTGTCAAAATGGGTAAACCAACTCAAACCAAACCATATCCAAATGGTTTTAAGCTTATATGGGTTATGGTTTTAACCAATCCATTTGACAAATGGGTTGGGTCAATCCATAACTCATTTAAGTTAATGAGTTAATGGTTTTAATGGTTAATCCATGAACAATAATTTTATAGCTTAAATGGTTACTAAGTAAAAATATTATTTTAGGGCTGAAATAAAAGAATACTTAGACTTTTGATAAATACAATTATACAGTTTTGGTGTTAGAAACAATTTTATTATTTTAGCAGGAAAGATAATTTTGTGATTTTAGTGAAAAAATTATATTTAACATTTTGGCGGAAGAACAAAATTTTCTGTTTTAAAGGAAATACAATTTTACGGTTTAAGCGAGAAACACAGTATTACGGTTTTGGCCGAAAATACAATATTGCGGTTTTGGCGGGAAAACACGATTTTGTGGTTTTGGCGGGAAAACAAATTTTTGCGGTTGTGACGGAAAACACATTTTTTACCGAAAAACACGATTGTACGGTTTTGGCAGGAAAACTCAATTTTACGGTTTTAACGGGAAAATCGATTTTGCAGTTTTGGTGGGAAAACTCAATTTTACGTTTTTGGTGGGAAAACTCAACTTTGTCGTTTTGGCGGGAAAATCGATTTTGCAATTTTGGCGGAAATTTTCAATTTTACGGTTTTGGTAGGAAAACTCATTTTTGCGGTTTCGGCGGGAAACTCGTTTTTTACGGTTTAGGCGAGAAAACATAGTTTTACGGTTTTGGCGGAAAAACTCGATTTTGCGGTTTGGGTGGGAAAACTCGATTTTATGGTTTTGGCGGAAAACTCAGTTTTACGGTTTTGGCGGGAAAACACGACTTTGCCGTTTTGGCGGGAAAACACGACTTTACGATTTTGGCAGGAAAACACAACTTTGCGATTTGGCGGGAAAACTTGATTTTACGGTTTTGGCGGGAAAACACGACTTTGCGATTTTGGCGGGAAAACACGACTTTGCGATTTTGACGGAAAAACACAACTTTGCGGTTTGGCGGGAAAACTTTATTTTGGCGGGAAAACTCGATTTTACGGTTTAGTCGAGAAAACACAGTTTTACGGTTTTGACGGAAAAACTCGATTTTGCGGTTTTGGTGGAAAAACTCGATTTTACGGTTTTGGCGGGAAACTCAATTTCACGGTTTTGGCGGGAAAACACGACTTTGCCGTTTTGGCGGGAAAATTTGATTTTACAGTTTTGGCAGGAAAACACAACTTTGCGGTTTGGCGGGAAAACTTGATTTTACGGTTTTGGCGGGAAAACACGACTTTGCGGTTTTGGCGGAAAAACACGACTTTGTGGTTTGGTGGGAAAACTTGATTTTACGGTTTTTGCGGGAAAACACGACTTTGCGGTTTTGGCGGAAAACTCAATTTTACAGTTTTGGCGGAAAAATACGACTTTGCGATTTTGCAAGAAAATACGATTTTTTGGTATTGAGATTTAGCGTTTTGATGAACAAAAATCCAATTTAGAGTTTTGGTGGAAATTTTGATTTTATGATTTTGGCAAAAATTATGATTAAATTTGGCTTATTAAAAAGTCAACATATAATAGTTTTATATATATGAAAAATTGGGTGTTAACAATTTTATATTTATATATGTGTGTGTATATGTGAAAAATTGGGATAGATTTAGTTTATTAAAATTTAGTTATATATATGAAAAAATAAAATTTGGTGTAGTAAAATTGGTTTAGAAATTTAGTTTGGTTATTTTTTGTTTATATATTTGATTTGAGTTTTTGTTTGTTATAAATTTTTATTGGTTTGGTTATGGATAACTCATTATCCATTACAATCCAAACCATTTTAACCAAATCCACTAAGTCCATTAACCTATTTAATCCATTAATCCATTTGTACCCAATTATTCTATCCATTGAGATTCATGGTTTGGATTGGTTTGGTTTGATCCATTAACTTTTACTCATTTTGACATCTCTACATATGATGATGTTCAAAGAGGTTTGGAGCCTTAGTTGTCTATATTTTTCAAGAAAATAGTGATTTTATAGTGGTTATTTCATCGATTTAGAGAGTATTATGAAGTTTTAATAAATTAATTGATAAACAAAATTATAACGATTCCATATACCATGAAAAATAGTTTAAAATACTTTAATACAAAAGTAGAATGTGGTTAGAAATTTTAAAACAACACGAAAGATTATAGGCTTCAGTATATAAAGTATTTACCAAAAACTCAATATTTTCGTAGGGGCTAGCACATAGATTTTGAAAAAAATTCAAAAAATAGGACAATTTTGTTTTAATGCATAGCTACATCTTGCACTAACATATGATGATGTTCAAAGAGGTATGGAGTCTTAGTTATCTCTATTTTGCAAGAAAATAGTGATTTTATAGTGGTTATTCCATAGATTTAGAGAGTATTGTGAAGTTTTACTATATTAATTAGTAAAAATAGTTGAACGATTCTCATTTTCCATGAAAAAGAGTTTAATATACATTAATACAAATGTAGAATATTGTTAGAAATTTTAAAATAACACTAAAGATTATAGGCTTCAGTATATAAAATATTTACCAAAAACTGAATATTTTCGTAGGAGTTAACACATAGATTTTGAGAAAATTTCAAAAAATACGACAATTTTTTTTTAATGCCTAGTTGCATCATGCACTAAAATATGATGATGTTCAAAGAGGTTTTGAGCCTTAGTTGTCTCTATATTTCAAGAAAATAGTGATTTTATAGTAGTTATTCCATCGATTTAGGGAGTATTATGAAGTTTTACAAAATTAATTGATAAAAACAATTCAACGATGTTCATTTACCATGAAAAAGAGTTTAACATACATTAATACAATTGTAAAATATGTTTAGAACTTTTAAAACAACACTAAAGATTATAGGCTTTAGTATATAAAGTATTTACCAAAATTTGCATATTTTCGTAGGGGTACACATTGATTTTGAGAAAATTTCAAAAAATACGAAAATATTTTTTTAATGCCTTTTTGCATCCTTTACTAACATATGATGATGTTCAAATAGGTTTGGAGTCTTTGTTGTCTCCGTTTTTCAAGAAAATAAGGATTTTATAGTGGTTTTCCCAACGATTTAGGGAGTATTACGAAGTTTTAATAAATTAATTGATAAACAAAATTATAACGATTCCCATATACCATGAAAATGAGCTTAATATACATTAACACAAATGTAGAATGTGGTTATAAAATTTAAAACAACACTAAAGATTATAGGCTTCAGTATATAAAGTATTTACCAAACACCCAATATTTCCGTAGGGGTTAGCACGTAGATTTTTAAAAAATTTCAAAAAATATGAAAAATATTGTTTTAATGTTCAAAGAGGTTTGGAGCTTTAGTTGTCTCTATTTTTCAAGAAAATAGTGATTTGATAGTGGTTATTCCATCGATTTAGGGAGTATTATAAAGTTTTACTAAATTAATTGATAAAAATAATTGAACGATGCTCATTTCCCATGAAAAAGAGTTTAACATACATTAATACAAATGTAAAATATGGTTTGAAATTTTAAAACAACACTAAAGATTATAGGCTTCAGTATATAAAGTATTTACCAAAAATTGAATATTTTCGTTGGGTTAACACATTGATTTTGAGAAAATTTCAAAAAATAAGATAATATTATTTTAATGCATAGTTGCATCCTTTACTAACATATGATGATATTCAAAAAGGTTTGGAGCCTTTGTTGTCTATATTTTTCAAGAAAATAGTGATTTTATACTGGTTATTCCATCGATTTAGGGAATATTATGAAGTTTTAATAAATTAATTGATAAAAAAATTATAACGATTCCCATATACCGTGAAGAAGAGCTTAAAATACATTAATACAAATCTAGAATGTGGTTAGAAATTTTAAAACAACACCAATGATTATAGGCTTCAATATATAAATTACTTACCAAAAATCAATATTTTCGTAGGGGTTAGCACGTAGATTTTGAGAAAATTTCAAAAAATACGAAAATATTGTTTTAATGCATAGTTGCATCCTCCACTAACATATGATGATGTTCAAAGAGGTTTGGAGCCTTAGTTGTCTCTATTTTTCAAGAATTTAGTGATTTTATAATGGTTATTCCATCGATTTAGAGAGTATTATGAAGTTTTACTAAATTAATTGATAAAAAAATCATAACGATTTCCATATACGATGAAGAAGAGCTTAAAATACATTAATACAAATGTAGAATGTGGTTAGAAATTTTTAAACAACACTAATGATTATAGGCTTCAATATATAAATTACTTACCAAAAACTCAATATTTTCATAGGGGTTAGCACGTAGATTTTGAGAAAATTTCAAAAAATACGACAATATTGTTTTAATGCATAGTTGCATCCTGCGCTAACATATGATGATGTTCAAAGAGGTTTGGAGCCTTAGTTGTCTATATTTTTCAAGAAAATAGTGATTTTATAGTGGTTATTTCATCGATTTAGAGAGTATTATGAAGTTTTAATAAATTAATTGATAAACAAAATTATAACGATTCCATATACCATGAAAAATAGTTTAAAATACTTTAATACAAAAGTAGAATGTGGTTAGAAATTTTAAAACAACACGAAAGATTATAGGCTTCAGTATATAAAGTATTTACCAAAAACTCAATATTTTCGTAGGGGCTAGCACATAGATTTTGAAAAAAATTCAAAAATAGGACAATTTTGTTTTAATGCATAGCTACATCCTGCACTAACATATGATGATGTTCAAAGAGGTATGGAGTCTTAGTTATCTCTATTTTGCAAGAAAATAGTGATTTTATAGTGGTTATTCCATAGATTTAGAGAGTATTGTGAAGTTTTACTATATTAATTAGTAAAAATAGTTGAACGATGCTCATTTTCCATGAAAAAGAGTTTAATATACATTAATACAAATGTAGAATATTGTTAGAAATTTTAAAATAACACTAAAGATTATAGGCTTCAGTATATAAAATATTTACCAAAAACTGAATATTTTCGTAGGAGTTAACACATAGATTTTGAGAAAATTTCAAAAAATACGACAATTTTTTTTTAATGCCTAGTTGCATCATGCACTAAAATATGATGATGTTCAAAGAGGTTTGGAGCCTTAGTTGTCTCTATATTTCAAGAAAATAGTGATTTTATAGTAGTTATTCCATCAATTTAGGGAGTATTATGAAGTTTTACAAAATTAATTGATAAAAACAATTCAACGATGTTCATTTACCATGAAAAAGAGTTTAACATACATTAATACAATTGTAAAATATGTTTAGAACTTTTAAAACAACACTAAAGATTATAGGCTTTAGTATATAAAGTATTTACCAAAATTTGCATATTTTCGTAGGGGTACACATTGATTTTGAGAAAATTTCAAAAAATACGAAAATATTTTTTTAATGCCTTTTTGCATCCTTTACTAACATATGATGATGTTCAAATAGGTTTGGAGTCTTTGTTGTCTCCGTTTTTCAAGAAAATAAGGATTTTATAGTGGTTTTCCCAACGATTTAGGGAGTATTACGAAGTTTTAATAAATTAATTGATAAACAAAATTATAACGATTCCCATATACCATGAAAATGAGCTTAATATACATTAACACAAATGTAGAATGTGGTTATAAAATTTAAAACAACACTAAAGATTATAGGCTTCAGTATATAAAGTATTTACCAAACACCCAATATTTCCGTAGGGGTTAGCACGTAGATTTTGAAAAAATTTCAAAAAATATGAAAATATTGTTTTAATGTTCAAAGAGGTTTGGAGCTTTAGTTGTCTCTATTTTTCAAGAAAATAGTGATTTGATAGTGGTTATTCCATCGATTTAGGGAGTATTATAAAGTTTTACTAAATTAATTGATAAAAATAATTGAACGATGCTCATTTCCCATGAAAAAGAGTTTAACATACATTAATACAAATGTAAAATATGGTTTGAAATTTTAAAACAACACTAAAGATTATAGGCTTCAGTATATAAAGTATTTACCAAATATTGAATATTTTCGTTGGGTTAACACATTGATTTTGAGAAAATTTCAAAAAATAAGATAATATTATTTTAATGCATAGTTGCATCATTTACTAACATATGATGATATTCAAAAAGGTTTGGAGCCTTTGTTGTCTATATTTTTCAAGAAAATAGTGATTTTATACTGGTTATTCCATCGATTTAGGGAATATTATGAAGTTTTAATAAATTAATTGATAAAAAAATTATAACGATTCCCATATACCGTGAAGAAGAGCTTAAAATACATTAATACAAATCTAGAATGTGGTTAGAAATTTTAAAACAACACCAATGATTATAGGCTTCAATATATAAATTACTTACCAAAAATCAATATTTTCGTAGGGGTTAGCACGTAGATTTTGAGAAAATTTCAAAAAATACGAAAATATTGTTTTAATGCATAGTTGCATCCTCCACTAACATATGATGATGTTCAAAGAGGTTTGGAGCCTTAGTTGTCTCTATTTTTCATGAATTTAGTGATTTTATAATGGTTATTCCATCGATTTAGAGAGTATTATGAAGTTTTACTAAATTAATTGATAAAAAAATCATAACGATTTCCATATACGATGAAGAAGAGCTTAAAATACATTAATACAAATGTAGAATGTGGTTAGAAATTTTTAAACAACACTAATGATTATTGGCTTCAATATATAAATTACTTACCAAAAACTCAATATTTTCATAGGGGTTAGCACGTAGATTTTGAGAAAATTTCAAAAAATACGACAATATTGTTTTAATGCATAGTTGCATCCTGCACTAACATATGATGATGTTCAAAGAGGTTTGGAGCCTTAGTTGTCTATATTTTTCAAGAAAATAGTGATTTTATAGTGGTTATTTCATTGATTTAGAGAGTATTATGAAGTTTTAATAAATTAATTGATAAACAAAATTATAACGATTCCATATACCATGAAAAATAGTTTAAAATACTTTAATACAAAAGTAGAATGTGGTTAGAAATTTTAAAACAACACGAAAGATTATAGGCTTCAGTATATAAAGTATTTACCAAAAACTCAATATTTTCGTAGGGGCTTAGCACATAGATTTTGAAAAAAATTCAAAAAATTGGACAATTTTGTTTTAATGCATAGCTACATCCTGCACTAACATATGATGATGTTCAAAGAGGTATGGAGTCTTAGTTATCTCTATTTTGCAAGAAAATAGTGATTTTATAGTGGTTATTCCATAGATTTAGAGAGTATTGTGAAGTTTTACTATATTAATTAGTAAAAATAGTTGAACGATGCTCATTTTCCATGAAAAAGAGTTTAATATACATTAATACAAATGTAGAATATTGTTAGAAATTTTAAAATAACACTAAAGATTATAGGCTTCAGTATATAAAATATTTACCAAAAACTGAATATTTTCGTAGGAGTTAACACATAGATTTTGAGAAAATTTCAAAAAATACGACAATTTTTTTTAATGCCTAGTTGCATCATGCACTAAAATATGATGATGTTCAAAGAGGTTTGGAGCCTTAGTTGTCTCTATATTTCAAGAAAATAGTGATTTTATAGTAGTTATTCCATCGATTTAGGGAGTATTATGAAGTTTTACAAAATTAATTGATAAAAACAATTCAACGATGTTCATTTACCATGAAAAAGAGTTTAACATACATTAATACAAATGTAAATATGTTTAGAAATTTTAAAACAACACTAAAGATTATAGGCTTCAGTAAATAAAGTATTTACCAAAAACTGCATATTTTCGTAGGGGTTAACACTTAGATTTTGAGAAAATTTTAAAATATACGACAATATTGTTTTAATGCATAGTTGCATCCTGCACTAACATATGATGATGTTCAAAGAGGTTTGGAGTCTTAGTTGTCTCCGTTTTTCAAGAAAATAAGGATTTTATAGTGGTTTTCCCAACGATTTAGGGAGTATTACGAAGTTTTAATAAATTAATTGATAAACAAAATTATAACAATTCCCATATACCATGAAAATGAGCTTAATATACATTAACACAAATGTAGAATGTGGTTATAAAATTTAAAACAACACTAAAGATTATAGGCTTCAGTATATAAAGTATTTACCAAACACCCAATATTTCCGTAAGGGTTAGCACGTAGATTTTGAGAAAATTTCGAAAAATATGAAAATATTGTTTTAATGTTCAAAGACGTTTGGAGCTTTAGTTGTCTCTATTTTTCAAGAAAATAGTGATTTGATAGTGGTTATTCCATCGATTTAGGGAGTATTATAAAGTTTTACTAAATTAATTGATAAAAATAATTGAACGATGCTCATTTCCCATGAAAAAGAGTTTAACATACATTAATACAAATGGAAAATATGGTTTGAAATTTTACATTAATACAAATGGAAAATATGGTTTGAAATTTTAAAACAACACTAAAGATTATAGGCTTCAGTATGTAAAGTATTTACCAAAAAATGCATATTTTCGTAGGGGTAACACTTAGATTTTGAGAAATTTCCAAAAAATACGACAATTTTTTTTAATACCTAGTTGCATCATACACTAAAATATGATGATGTTCAAAGAGGTTTGGTGCCTTGGTTGTGTCTATTTTTCAAGAAAATAGTGATTTTATAGTGGTTATTCCATCGATTTAGGGAGTATTATGAAGTTTTACTAAATTAATTGATAAAAACAATTGAACGATGCTCATTTACCATAAAAAAGAGTTTAACATACATTAATACAAATGTAAATATGTTTAGAAATTTTAAAACAACACTAAAGATTATAGGCTTCAATATATAGAGTATTTGAATTAAACTAAATATTTTCGTAGGGATTTGCACATAGATTTTGAGGAAATTTCAAAAAATACGACAATATTGTTTTAATGCATAGTTACATCCTGCACTAACATACGATGATGTTCAAAGAGGTTTGGAGTCTTAGTTATCTCTATTTTGCAAGAAAATAGTGATTTTATAGTGGGTATTCCATAGATTTAGAGTGTATTATGAAGTTTTACTAAATTAATTAGTAAAAACAGTTGAACGGTGCTCATTTACCATGAAAAAGAGTTTAACATACATTAATACAAATGTAGAATATTGTTAGAAATTTTCAAACAACACTAAATATTATAGGCTTCAGTATATAAAATATTTACCAAAAACTGAATATTTTCGTAGGGGTTTAACACATAGATTTTGAGAAAATTTCATAAAATACGACTATTTTTTTTTAATTCCTAGTTGCATCATGCAGTAAAATATAATGATGTTCAAAGAGGTTTGGAGCCTTAGTTGTCTCTATTTTTCAAGAAAATAGTGATTTTATAGTGGTTATTCCATCGATTTAGGGAGTATTATGAAGTTTTACTAAATTAATTGATAAAAACAATTGAACGATGCTCATTTACCATGAAAAAGAGTTTAACATACATTAATACAAATGTAAAATATGGTTAGAAATTTTAAAACAACACTAAATATTATAGGCTTCAGTAAATAAAGTATTTACCAAAAACTGCATATTTTCGTAGGGGTTAACACTTAGATTTTGAGAAAATTTTAAAATATACGACAATATTGTTTTAATGCATAGTTGCATCCTGCACTAACATATGATGATGTTCAAAGAGGTTTGGAGTCTTAGTTGTCTCTATGTTTCAAGAAAATAGTGATTTTATAGTGCTTATTCCTTCGATATAGGGAGTATTATGAAGTTTTACTAAATTAATTGATAAAAACAATTGAACGATGCTCATTTACCTTGAAAAAGAGTTTAACATACATTAATACAAATGTAGAATATGGTTAGAAATTTTAAAACAACACTAAACATTATTGGCTTTAGTATATAAAGTATTTACCAAAAACTGAATATTTTCGTTGGGTTAACACATTGATTTTGAGAAAATTTCAAAAAATAAGATAATATTGTTTTAATGCATAGTTGCATCCTTTACTAACATATTATGATGTTCAAAGAGGTTTGGAGCCTTTGTTGTCTCTATTTTTCAAGAAAATGGTGATTTTATAGTGGTTATTCCATCGATTTAGGGAATATTATGAAGTTTTAATAAATTAATTGATAAAAAAATTATAACGATTCCCATATACCATGAAAAAGAGCTTAAAATACATTAATACAAATGTATAATGTGGTTGTAAATTTTAAAACAACACTAAAGATTATAGGCTTCAATATATAAATTACTTACCAAAAACTCAATATTTTCGTAGGGGTTAGCACATAAATTTTGAGAAAATTTCAAAAAATACGAAAATATTGTTTTAATGCATAGTTGCATCCTGCACTAACATATGATGATCTTCAAAGAGGTTTGGAGCCTTAGTTGTCTCTATTTTTCAAGAATATAGTGATTTTATAGTGGTTATTCCATCGATTTAGAGAGTATTATGAAGTTTTACTAAATTAATTGATAAACAAATCATAACGATTCCCATATACCATGAAGAAAAGCTTAAAATACATTAATACAAATCTAGAATGTGGTTAGAAATTTTTAAACAACACTAATGATTATAGGCTTCAATATATAAATTACTTACCAAAAACTCAATATTTTCGTAGGGGTTAGCACGTAGATTTTGAGAAAATTTCAAAAAATATGACAATATTGTTTTAATGCATAATTGCATCCTGCACTAACATATGATGATGTTCAAAGAGGTTTGGAGCCTTAGTTGTCTATATTTTTCAAGAAAATAGTGATTTTATAGTGGTTATTTCATCGATTTAGAGAGTATTATGAAGTTTTAATAAATTAATTGATAAACAAAATTATAATGATTCCCATATACCATGAAAAATAATTTACAATACATTAATACAAAAGTAGAATGTGGTTAGAAATTTTAAAACAACACGAAAGATTATAGGCTTCAGTATATAAAGTATTTACCAAAAACTCAATATTTTCGTAGGGGGCTAGGCTAGCACATAGATTTTGAAAAAATTTCAAAATATATGACAGTATTGTTTTAATGCATAGTTACATCCTGCACTAACATATGATGATGTTCAAAGAGGTATGGAGTCTTAGTTTTCTCTATTTTGCAAGAAAATAGTGATTTTATAGTGGTTATTCCATAGATTTAGAGAGTATTGTGAAGTTTTACTAAATTAATTAGTAAAAACAGTTGAACGATGCTCATTTACCGTGAAAAAGAGTTTAATATACATTAATACAAATGTAGAATATTGTTAGAAATTTTAAAACAACAATAAAGGTTATAGGCTTCAGTATATAAAATATTTACTAAAAACTGAATATTTTCGTAGGAGTTAACACATAGATTTTGAGAAAATTTCAAAAAATATGACAATTTTTTTTTAATGCCTAGTTGCATCATGCACTAAAATAAGATGATGTTCAAAGAGGTTTGGAGCCTTAGTTGTCTCTATTTTTCAAGAAAATAGTGATTTTATAGTAGTTATTCCATCGATTTAGGGAGTATTATGAAGTTTTACAAAATTAATTGATAAAAACAATTCAACGATGCTCATTTACCATGAAAAAGAGTTTAACATACATTAATACAAATGTAAAATATGTTTAGAAATTTTAAAACAACACTAAAGATTATAGGCTTCAGTATATAAAGTATTTACCAAAAACTGCATATTTTCGTAGGGAGTTTAACACATTGATTTTGAGAAAATTTCAAAAAATACGAAAATATTTTTTTAATGCCTGTTTGCATCCTTTACTAAAATATGATGATGTTCAAATAGGTTTGGAGCCTTTGTTGTCTCCGTTTTTCAAGAAAATAAGGAATTTATAGTGGTTTTCCCAACGATTTAGGGCGTATTATGAAGTTTTAATAAATTAATTGATAAACAAAATTATAACGATTCCGATATACCATGAAAATGAGCTTAATATACATTAATACAAATGTAGAATGTGGTTATAAAATTTAAAACAACACTAAATATTATAGGCTTCAGTATATAAAGTATTTACCAAACACCCAATATTTCCGTAGGGATTAGCACGTAAATTTTGAGAAAAATTCAAAAAAATATGAAAATATTTTTTTAATGCATAGTTGCATCCTACACTAACATATGATGATGTTCAAAGAGGTTTGGAGCTTTAGTTGTCTCTATTTTTCAAGAAAATAGTGATTTGATAGTGGTTATTCCATCGATTTAGGGAGTATTATAAAGTGTTACTAAATTAATTGATAAAAACAATTGAACGATGTTCATTTACCATGAAAAAGAGTTTAACATACATTAATACAAATTTAAAATATGGTTAGAAATTTTAAAACAACACTAAAGATTATAGGATTCAGTATATAAAGTATTTACCAAAAACTGCATATTTTCGTAGGGGTTAACACTTAGATTTTGAGAAAATTTCAAAAAATACGACAATATTGTTTTAATGCATAGTTGCATTCTGAACTAACATATGATGATGTTCAAAGAGGTTTGGAGTCTTAGTTGTCTCTATGTTTCAAGAGAATAGTGATTTTATAGTGCTTATTCCTTCGATATAGGGAGTATTATGAAGTTTTACTAAATTTATTGATAAAAACAATTGAACGATGCTCATTTACCATGAAAAAGAGTTTAACATACATTAATACAAATGTAGAATACGGTTATAAATTTTAAAACAACACTAAAGATTATAGGCTTCAGTATATAAAGTATTTACCAAAAACTGAATATTTTCATAGGGTTACACATTGATTTTGAGAAAATTTCAAAAAATACGACAATAATGTTTTAATGCATAGTTGCATCCTTTACTAACATATGATGATGTTCAAAGAGGTTTGGAGCCTTTGTTGTCTCTATTTTTTAAGAAAATGGTGATTTTATAGTGGTTATTCCATCGATTTAGGAAATATTATGAAGTTTTAATAAATTAATTGATAAAAAAATTATAACGATTCCCATATACCATGAAAAAGACTAATGATTATAGGCTTCAATATATAAATTACTTACCAAAAATATATAAATTACTAATGATTATAGGCTTCAATATCTAAATTACTTACCAAAAATTCAATATTTTCGTTGGGGTTAGCACGTAGATTTTGAGAAAATTTCAAAAAATACGAAAAATATTATTTTAATGCATTGTTGCATCCTCCACTAACATATGATGATGTTCAAAGAGGTTTGGAGCCTTAGTTGTCTCTATTTTTCAAGAATAAAGTGATTTTATAGTGGTCATTCCATCGATTTTGGGAGTATTATGAAGTTTTACTAAATTAATTGATAAAAAAATCATAACGATTCCCATATACCATGAAGAAGAGCTTAATATATATTAATACAAATGTAGAATGTGGTTAGAAATTTTTAAACAACACTAATGATTATAAGCTTCAATATTTAAATTATTTACCAAAACCTCAATATTTTCGTAAGGGGGGTTAGCACGTAGATTTTGAGAAAAATTCAAAAAATACGAAAATATTGTTTTAATACATAATCGCATCCTGCACTAACATATGATGATGTTCAAAGAGGTTTGGAGCCTTAGTTGTCTCTATTTTTCAAGAATATAGTGATTTTATAGTGGTTATTTCATCGATTTAGAGAGTATTATGAAGTTTTAATCAATTAATTGATAAAAAAATTATAACGATTCCCATATACCATGAAAAATAGTTTAAAATACATTAATACAAAAGTAGAATGTGGTTAGAAATTTTAAAACAATACTAAAGATTATAGGCTTCAGTATATAAAGTATTTACCAAAAAATCAATATTTTCGTATAGCACATAGATTTTCAAAAAAATTCAAAAAATACGACAATATTGTTTTAATGCATAGTTACATCCTGCACTAACATGTGATGATGCTCAAAGAGGTTTGGAGTCCTAGTTATCTCGGTTTTGCAAGAAAATAGTGATTTTATAGAGGTTATTCCATAGATTTAGAGAGTATTATGAAGTTTTACTAAATTAATTAGTAAAAACAGTTGAACGATGCTCATTTACCATGAAAAAGAGTTTAATATACATTAATACAAATGTAGAATATGGTTATAAATTTTAAAACAACACTAAAGATTATAGGCTTCAGTATATAAAATATTTACCAAAAACTGAATATTTTCGTAGGGTAACACATAGATTTTGAGAAAATTTCAGAAAATACGACAATTTTTTTTTAATGCCTAGTTGCATCATGCACTAAAATATGATGATGTTCAAAGAGGTTTGGAGCCTTAGTTGTCTCTATTTTTTCAAGAAAATAGTGCTTTTATAGTGGTTATTCCATCGATTTAGGGAGTATTATGAATTTTACTAAATTAATTGATAAAAACAATTGAACGATGCTCACAATTGAACGATGCTCATTTACCATGAAAAAAGAGTTTGACATACATTAATACAAATGTAAAATATGTTTAGAAAGTTTAAAACAACACTAAAGATTATAGGCTTCAGTATATAGAGTATTTAAATTAAACTCAATATTTTCGTAGGGTTTTGCACATAGATTTTGAGAAAATTTCAAAAAATACGACAATATTGTTTTAATGCATAGTTACATCCTGCACTAACATATGATGATGTTCAAAGAGGTTTGGAGTCTTAGTTATCTCTATTTTGCAAGAAAATAGTGATTTTATAGTGGTTATTCTATAGATTTAGAGTATTACGAAGTTTTACTAAATTAATTAGTAAAAACAGTTGAACGGTGCTCATTTACCATAAAAAAGAGTTTAACATACATTAATACAAATGTATAATATTGTTAGAAATTTTAAAACAACACTAAATATTATAGGCTTCAGTATATAAAATATTTACCAAAAACTGAATATTTTCGTACGGGTTAACACATAGATTTTGAGAAAATTTCAAAAAATACGACAATTTTTTTTAATGCCTAGTTGCATCATGCACTAAAATATGATGATGTTCAAGGAGGTTTGGAGCCTTAGTTGTCTCTATTTTTCAAGAAAATAGTGATTTTATAGTGGTTATTCCTTCGATTTAGGGAGTCTTATAAAGTTTTACTAAATTAATTGATAAAAACAATTGAACGATGCTCATTTACCATGAAAAAAAGTTTACCATACATTAATAGAAATGTAAAATATGGTTAGAAATTTTAAAACAACACTAAAGATTATAGGCTTCAGTATATAAAGTATTTACCAAAAACTGCATATTTTCGTAGGGGTTAACACATAGATTTTGAGAAAATTTCAAAAAATACGACAATATTTTTTTAATGCCTATTTGCATCCTTTACTAACATATGATGATGTTCAAATAGGTTTGGAGCCTTTGTTGTCTCCGTTTTTCAAGAAAATGAGGATTTTATAGTGGTTTTCCCAACGATTTAGGGAGTATTGTGAAGTTTTAATAAATTAATTGATAAACAAAATTAGAACGATTCCGATATACCATGAAAATGAGCTTAATATACATTAACACAAAAGTAAAATGTGGTTATAAATTTTAAAACAACACTAAAGATTATAGGCTTTAGTATATAAAGTATTTACCAAACACCCAATATAGTGATTTTATAGTGGTTTTTCATCGATTAATGGAGTATTATGAAGTTTTACTAAATTAATTGGTAAAAACAATTGAACGATGCTCATTTACCATGAAAAAGAGTTTAATTTACATTAACACAAATGTAGAATATGGTTAGAAATTTTAAAACAACTCTAAAAATTATAGGCTTCCGTATATAAAATATTTACCAAAAACTCAATATTTTCGTAGAGGTTAACACATAGATTTTGAGAAAATTTCAAAAAGTACGGCAATATTTTTTTAATGTCTAGTTGCATCCTGCACTAACATATGACGATGTTCAAAGAGGTTTGGAGCCTTAGTTGTCTCTATTTTTCAAGAATATAGTGATTTTATAGTGGTTATTCCATCGATTTAGAGAGTATTATGAAGTTTTAATAAATTAATTGATAAAAAAATTATAACGATTCCAATATACCATGAAAAAGAGCTTAAAATACATTAATACAAATATAGAATATGGTTAGAAATTTTTAAACAGCACTAAAGATTATATGCTTCAGTATATAAATTACTTACCAAAAACTCAATATTTTCGTAGGGGTTAGCAAATTGATTTTGAGAAAATTTCAAAAAATACAATATTATTGTTTTAATGCATATTTGCATTCTTCACTAACATATGATGATGTTCAAAGAGGTTTGGAGTCTTAGTTGTCTCTATTTTTAAAATAGTGATTTTATAGTGGTTATTCCATCGATTTAGGGAGTATTATGAAGTTTACTAAATTAATTTATAAAAACAATTGAACGATGCTCATTTACCATGAAAGAGAGTTTAACATACATTAATACAAATGTAGAATATTTTTTGAAATTTTAAAATAACACTAAAGATTATAGGCTTCAGTATATAAAATATTTACCAAAAACTGAATATTTTCGTAAGGTTAACACATTGATTTTGAGAAAAATTTCAAAAAATACGAAAATATTGTTTTAATGCATAGTTGCATCCTTTACTAACATATGATGATGTTCAAAGAGGTTTGGAGCCTTTGTCGTCTCTATTTTTCAAGAAAATAGTGATTTTATAGTGGTTATTCCATCGATTTAGGGAATATTATGAAGTTTTAATAAATTAATTGATAAAAAAAATTATAACGATTCCCATATACCATGAAAAAGAGCTTAAAATACATTAATACAAATGTAGAATGTGGTTAGAAATTTTAAAACAACACTAATGATTATAGGCTTCAATATATAAATTACTTACCAAAAACTCAATATTTTCGTAGGGGTTAGCACGTAGATTTTGAGAAAATTTCAAAAAATACGAAAATATTGTTTTAATGCATAGTTGCATCCTGCACTAACATATGATGATGTTCAAAGAGGTTTGGAGCCTTACTTGTCTCTATTTTTCAAGAATATAATGATTTTATAGTGGTTATTCCATCGATTTAGGGAGTATTATGAAGTTTTACTAAATTAATTGATAAAAAAATCATAACGATTCCCATATACCATGAAGAAGAGCTTAAAATACATTAATACAAATGTAGAATGTGGTTAGAAATTTTTAAACAACACTAAAGATTATAGGCTTCAGTATATAAATTACATACCAAAAACTCAATATTTTCGTAGGGGTTAGTTAACACATATATTTTGAGAAAATTTCAAAAAATACGTAAATATTGCTTTAATACATAGTTGCATCCTGCACTAGCATATGATGATGTTCAAAGAGGTTTGGAGCCTTAGTTGTCTCTATTTTCAAGAAAATAGTGATTTTATAGTTGTTATTCCATCGATTTAGAGAGTATTATGAAGTTTTACTAAATTAATTGATAAAAAAATTATAACGATTCCAATATACCATGAAAAAGAGCTTAAAATACATTAATACAAATGTAGAATATGGTTAGAAATTTTTAAACAGCACTAAAGATTATAGGCTTCAGTTTATAAATTACTTACCAAAACCTCAATATTTTCGTAGGGGTTAGCAAATTGATTTTGAGAAAATTTCAAAAAATACGATAAATATTGTTTTAATGCATATTTGCATTCTGCACTAACATATGATGATGTTCAAAGAGGTTTGGAGCCTAAGTTGTCTCTATTTTTAAAATAGTGATTTTATAGTGGTTATTCCATCGATTTAGGGAGTATTATGAAGTTTTATTAAATTAATTGATAAAAACAATTGAACGATGCTCATTTACCATGAAAAAGAGTTTAACATCCATTAATACAAATGTAGAATATTTTTGGAAATTTTAAAATAACACTAAAGATTATAGGCTTCAGTATATAAAATATTTACCAAAAACTGAATATTTTCGTAAGGTTAACACATTGATTTTGAGAAAATTTCAAAAAATACGAAAATATTGTTTTAATGCATAGTTGCATCCTTTACTAACATATGATGATGTTCAAAGAGGTTTGGAGCCTTTGTTGTCTCTATTTTTCAAGAAAATAGTGATTTTATAGTGGTTATTCCATCGATTTAGGGAATATTATGAAGTTTTAATAAATTAATTGATAAAAAAATTATAACGATTCTCATATACCATGAAAAAGAGCTTAAAATACATTAATAAAAATGTAGAATGTGGTTAGAAATTTTAAAGCAACACTAATGATTATAGGCTTCAATATATAAATTACTTACCAAAAACTCAATATTTTCGTAGGGGGTTAGCACGTAGATTTTGAGAAAATTTCAAAAAATACGAAAATATTGTTTTAATGCATAGTTGCATCCTGCACTAACATATGATGATGTTCAAAGAGGTTTGGAGCCTTACTTGTCTCTATGTTTCAAGAATATAGTGATTTTATAGTGGTTATTCCATCAATTTAGGGAGTATTATGAAGTTTTACTAAATTAATTGATAAACAAATCATAACGATTCCCATATACCATGAAGAAGAGCTTAAAATACATTAATACAAATTTAGATTTTGGTTAGAAATTTTTAAACAACACTAAAGATTATAGGCTTCCGTATATATAGTATTTACCAAAAACTCAATATTTTCGTAGGGGACATATAGATTTTGAGAAAATTTCAAAAAATACGAAAAATATTCTCAAAATATTGTTTTAATGCATAGTTGCATCATGCACTAACATTTGATGATGTTCAAAGAGGTTTGGGGACTTAGTTGTCTTCGTTTTTCAAGAAAATAGTAATTTTATAGTGGTTATTCCATCGATTTAGGGAGTTTTATGTAGTTTTACTAAATTAATTGATAAAAACATTATAACGATGCTCATTTACCATGAAAAAGAATTTAACATACATAAATACAAAAGTATAATATAGTTAGAAATTTTAAAACAACACTAAAGATTATAGGCTTCAGTATATAAAGTATTTACTAAAAACTCAAAATTTTCGTAGGGGTTAACACATAGATTTTTAAAAAAATTTCAAAAAATACGACAATGTTGTTTTAATGCATAGTTGCATCCCACTAACATATGATGATGTTCAAAGAGGTTTGGAGCCTTTGTTGTCTCTATTTTTCAAGAAAAATAGTGATTTTATAGTGGTTTTTTCATCGATTTATGGAGTATTATGAAGTTTTACTAAATTAATTGGTAAAAAAAATTGAATGATGCTCATTTACCATGAAAAAGAGTTTAATTTACATTAACACAAATGTATAATATGGTTAGAAAAATTAAAACAATACTAAAAATTATAGGCTTCAGTATATAAAATATTTACCAAAAACTGAATATTTTCGTAAGGTTAACACATTGATTTTGAGAAAATTTCAAAAAATACGAAAATATTTTTTTAATGCATAGTTGCATCCTGCACTAAAATATGATGATGTTCAAAGAGGTTTGTAGCCTTTGTTGTCTCTATTTTTCAAGAATATAGTGATTTTATAGTGGTTATTCCATCGATTTAGGGAATATTATGAAGTTTTAATAAATTAATTGATAAAAAAATTATAACGATTCTCATATACCATGAAAAAGAGCTTAAAATACATTAATAAAAATGTAGAATGTGGTTAGAAATTTTAAAGCAACACTAATGATTATAGGCTTCAATATATAAATTACTTACCAAAAACTCAATATTTTCGTAGGGGGTTAGCACGTAGATTTTGAGAAAATTTCAAAAAATACGAAAATATTGTTTTAATGCATAGTTGCATCCTGCACTAACATATGATGATGTTCAAAGAGGTTTGGAGCCTTACTTGTCTCTATGTTTCAAGAATATAGTGATTTTATAGTGGTTATTCCATCAATTTAGGGAGTATTATGAAGTTTTACTAAATTAATTGATAAACAAATCATAACGATTCCCATATACCATGAAGAAGAGCTTAAAATACATTAATACAAATTTAGATTTTGGTTAGAAATTTTTAAACAACACTAAAGATTATAGGCTTCCGTATATATAGTATTTACCAAAAACTCAATATTTTCGTAGGGGACATATAGATTTTGAGAAAATTTCAAAAAATACGAAAAATATTCTCAAAATATTGTTTTAATGCATAGTTGCATCATGCACTAACATTTGATGATGTTCAAAGAGGTTTGGGGACTTAGTTGTCTTCGTTTTTCAAGAAAATAGTGATTTTATAGTGGTTATTCCATCGATTTAGGGAGTTTTATGAAGTTTTACTAAATTAATTGATAAAAACATTATAACGATGCTCATTTACCATGAAAAAGAATTTAACATACATAAATACAAAAGTATAATATAGTTAGAAATTTTAAAACAACACTAAAGATTATAGGCTTCAGTATATAAAGTATTTACTAAAAACTCAAAATTTTCGTAGGGGTTAACACATAGATTTTTAAAAAAATTTCAAAAAATACGACAATGTTGTTTTAATGCATAGTTGCATCCCACTAACATATGATGATGTTCAAAGAGGTTTGGAGCCTTTGTTGTCTCTATTTTTCAAGAAAAATAGTGATTTTATAGTGGTTTTTTCATCGATTTATGGAGTATTATGAAGTTTTACTAAATTAATTGGTAAAAAAAATTGAATGATGCTCATTTACCATGAAAAAGAGTTTAATTTACATTAACACAAATGTATAATATGGTTAGAAAATTTAAAACAATACTAAAAATTATAGGCTTCAGTATATAAAATATTTACCAAAAACTCAATATTTTTGTAGAGGTTAACACAGATTTTGAGAAAATTTCAAAAAGTACGGCAATATTTTTTTAATGTCTAGTTGCATCCTGCACTAACATATGATGATGTTCAAAGAGGTTTGTAGCCTTAGTTGTCTCTATTTTTCAAGAATATAGTGATTTTATAGTGGTTATTCCATCGATTTAGAGAGTATTATGAAGTTTTACTAAATTAATTGATAAAAAAATTATAACGATTCCAATATACCATGAAAAAGAGCTTAAAATAAATTATTACAAATGTAGAATATGGTTAGAAATTTTTAAACAGCACTAAAGATTATAGGCTTCAGTATATAAATTACTTACCAAAAACTCAATATTTTCGTAGGGGTTAGCAAATTGATTTTGAGAAAATTTTAAAAAATACGATAATATTTTTTTAATGCATTTTTGCATTCTTCACTAACATATGATGATGTTCAAAGAGGTTTGGAGCCTTAGTTGTCTCTATTTTTAAAATAGTGATTTTATAGTGGTTATTCCATCGATTTAGGGAGTATTATGAAGTTTTACTAAATTAATAGATAAAAACAATTGAACGATGCTCATTTACTATGAAAAAGAGTTTAACATCCATTAATACAAATGTAGAATATGTTTCAAAATTTTAAAATAACACTAATGATTATAGGCTTCAGTATATAAAATATTTACCAAAAACTGAATATTTTCGTAAGGTTAACACATTGATTTTGAGAAAATTTCAAAAAATATGAAAATATTGTTTTAATGCATAGTTTCATCCTTTACTAACATATGATGATGTTCAAAGAGGTTTGGAGCCTTTGTTGTCTCTATTTTTCAAAAAAATAGTGATTTTATAGTGGTTATTCCATCGATTTAGGGAATATTATGAAGTTTTAATAAATTAATTGATAAAAAAATTATAACGATTCCCATATACCTTGAAAAAGAGCTTAAAATACATTAATAAAAATGTAGAATGTGGTTAGAAATTTTAAAACAACACTAATGATTATAGGCTTCAATATATAAATTACTTACCAAAAACTCAATATTTTCGTAGGGGTTAGCTCGTAGATTTTGAGAAAGTTTCATAAAATACGAAAATATTGTTTTAATGCATAGTTGAACATATGATGATGTTCAAAGAGGTTTGGAGCCTTACTTGTCTCTATTTTTCAAGAATATAGTGATTTTATAGTGGTTATTCCATCAATTTAGGGAGTATTATGAAGTTTTACTAAATTAATTGATAAAACAATCATAACGATTCCCATATACCATGAAGAAGAGCTTAAAATACATTAATACAAATGTAGAATGTGGTTAGAAATTTTTAAACAATACTAAAGATTATAGGCTTCAGTATATAAATTACTTACCAAAAACTCAATATTTTCGTAGGGGTTAGTTAACACATAGATTTTGAGAAAATTTCAAAAAATACGTAAATATTGTTTTAATGCATAGTTGCATCCTGCACTAGCATATGATGATGTTCAAAGAGGTTTGGAGCCTTAGTTGTCTCTATTTTTCAAGAAAATAGTGATTTTATTGTGGTTATTCCATCGATTTAGGGAGTATTATGAAGTTTTACTAAATTAATTGATAAAAACAATTGAACGATGCTCATTTACCATGAAAAAGAGTTTAAAATACATTAATACAAATGTATAATATGGTTAGAAATTTTAAAACAACACTAAAGATTATAGGCTTCAGTGTAAATATTATTTACCAAAAAGTGAATATTTTCGTAAGGTTAACACATAGATTTTGAGAAAATTTCAAAAAATACGACAATATTTTTTTAATGCATAGTTGCATCATGCACTAACATATGATGATGTTTAAAGAGGTTTGGAGTCTTAGTTGTCTCTATTTTTCAAGAAAATAGTGATTTTATTGTGCTTATTCCTTTGATATAGGGAGTATTATGAAGTTTTACTAAATTAATTGATAAAAACAATTGAACGATGCTCATTTATCTTGAAAAAGAGTTTAACATACATTAATACAAATGTAGAATATGGTTAGAAATTTTAAAACAACACTAAATATTATAGGCTTCAGTATATAAAGTATTTACCAAAAACTGAATATTTTCGTAAGGTTAACACATAGATTTTGAGAAAATTTCAAAAAATACGACAATATTTTTTTAATGCCTAGTTGCATCATTTACTAACATATGATGATGTTCATAGAGGTTTGGAGCCTTTGTTGTCTCCATTTTGCAAGAAAATGTGGATTTTATAGTGGTTTTCCCAACGATTTAAGGAGTATTATGAAGTTTTAATAAATTAATTGATAAACAAAATTATAACGATTCTCATATACCATAAAAAAGAGTTTAACATACATTAATACAAATGTAGAATATGGTTATAAATTTTAAAACAACACCAAAGATTATAGGCTTCAGTATATAAAGTATTTACCAAAAACTCAATATTTTCGTTGGGGTTAACACATAAATTTTGAGAAAATTTTAAAAAGTACGACAATATTTTTTTAATGCCTAGTTGCATCCTACACTAACATATGATGATGTTCAAACAGATTTGGAGACTTATTTTTCTCTATTTTTCAAGAAAATAGTGATTTTATTAGTGGTTATGCCATCGATTTAGGGAGTATAATGAAGGTTTACTAAATTAATTGATAAAAACAATTGAATGATGCTCATTTACCATGAAAAAGAGTTTAACATATATTAATACAAATGTAGAATATGGTTAGATATTTTAAAACATCACTAAAGATTATAGGCTTCAGAATATAAAGTATTTACCAAAAACTCAATATTTTCGTAGGGACACATAGATTTTGGGAAAATTTCAAAAAATACGACAATATTTTTTTATTGCCTAGTTGCATCAAGCACTAACATATGATGATGTTCAAAGACGTTTGGAGCCTTAGTTGTCTCTATTTTTCAAGAAAATAGTGATTTTATAGTGGTTATTCCATCGATTTAGGGAGTATTATGAAGTTTTACTAAATTAATTGATAAAAACAATTGACCGGTGCTCATATACCATGAAAACGAGTTTAACATACATTAATACAAATATAAAATAAGGTTAGAAATTTTAAAACAACACTAAAGATTATAGGCTTCGGTATATATAGTATTTACCAAAAACTCAATATTTTCGTAGGGGACATATAGATTTTGAGAAAATTTCAAAAAATACGAAAAATATTCTCAAAATGTTGTTTTAATGCATAGTTGCATCATGCACTAACATTTGATGATGTTCAAAGAGGTTTGGGGACTTAGTTGTCTTCGTTTTTCAAGAAAATAGTGATTTTATAGTGGTTATTCCATCGATTTAGGGAGTTTTATGAAGTTTTACTAAATTAATTGATAAAAACATTATAACGATTCTCATATACCATGAAAAAGAGTTTAACATACATTAATACAAATGTAGAATGTTTTTAGAAATTTTAAAACAACACTAAAGATTATAGGCTTCAGTATATAAAGTATTTACCAAAAACTTAATATTTTCGTAGGGGTTAGTTAACACATAGATTTTGAGAAAGTTTCAAAATATACGAAAATATTGATTTAATGCATTGTTGCATCATGCACTAGCATATGATGATGTTCAAAGAGGTTTGGAGCCTTTGTTGTCTCCGTTTTTCAAGAAAATAATGATTTTACAGTGGTTATTCCATCGATTATGGGAGTATTATGAAGTTTTAATAAATTAATTGATAAAAAATTATAACAATTCCATATACCATGAAAAAGAGCTTAAAATACATTATTACAAAAGTAGAATGTGGTTAGAAATTTTAAAACAACACTTAAGATTATAGGCTTCTGTATATAAAGTACTTACCAAAAACTCAATATTTTCGTAGGGGTTAGCAAATAGATTTTGAGAAAATTTCAAAAAATACGAAAATATTGTTTTAATGCATAGTTGCATCATGCACTAACATATGATGATGTTCAAAGAGGTTTGGAGCCTTAGTTGTCTCTATTTTTCAAGAAAATAGTGATTTTATAGTGGTTATTCCATCGATTTAGGGAGTATTATGAAGTTTTAATAAATTAATTGATAAAAAAATATAACGATTCCCATATACCATGAAAAAGAGCTTAAAATACATTAATACAAATGTAGAATGTGGTTAGAAATTTTAAAACAACACTAATGATTATAGGCTTCAGTATATAAATTACTTACCAAAAATTCAATATTTTCGTAGGGGTTAAGCACTTAGATTTTGAGAAAATTTTAAAAAATACGACAATATTTTTTTAATGCATAGTTGCATCCTGCACTAACATATGATGATGTTCAAAGAGGTTTAGAGCCTAAGTTGTCTCTTTTTTTCAAGGAAATTGTGATTTTATAGTGGTTATTCAATATTTTCGTAGGGGGCTAACACATAGATTTTGAGAAAATTTCAAAAAATACGACAATATTGTTTTAATGCATAGTTGCATCTTGCACTAACATATGATGATGTTCAATGAGGTTTGGAGCCTTTGTTGTCTCTCTTTTTCAAGAGAATAGCGATTTTATATTGGTTATTCCACTAATTTATGGAGTATATGAAGTTTTACAAAATTAATTTATAAAAACAATTGAACGATGCTCATTTACCATGAAAAAATAGTTTAGCATACATTAATACAAATGAATAATATGGTTAGAAATTTTAAAACAACACTAAAGATTATTGCTTCAGTATATAATGTATTTACCAAAAACTCAATATTTTCGTAGGGGTTGTTAACACATAAATTTTGAGAAAATTTCAAAAAATACTAAAATATTGTTTTAATGCATAGTTGCATCATGCACTAACATATGATAATGTTCAAAGAGGTTTGGAGCCTTAGTTGTCTCTGTTTTTCAAGAAAATAGTGATTTTATAGTGGTTATTCCATCGATTTAGAGAGTATTATGAAGTTTTACTAAATTAATTGTTAAAAAAAATTATAACGACTCCTATATACCATGAAAAAAATCTTAAAATACATTAATACAAATGTAGAATATGGTTATAAATTTTAAAACAACACTAAAGATTATAGACTTAGTATATAAAGTATTTACCAAAAACTCAATATTTTCGTTAACACATAGATTTTGAGAAAATTTCAAAAAGTATGACAATATTGCTTTTAATGCATAGTTGCATCATGCACTAACATATGGTGATGTTCAAAGAGGTTTGGAGCCTTTGTTGTCTCCGTTTTTCAAGAAATTATTGATTTTATAGTGGTTATTTCATCGATTTAGGGAGTATTATGAAGTTTTACTAAATTAATTGATAAAAAAATTATAATGATTCCCATATAGCATGAAAAAGAGCTTAAAATATATTAATACAAGTGTAGAATGTGGTTAGAAATTTTAAAACAACACTAAAAATTATAGGCGTCTGTATATAAAACATTTACCAAAAACTTAATATTTTAGTACGGGTTAAGTTAACACATGGATTGTCAAAAAATTTCAAAAAATATGACAAAATTGTTTTAATGCATAGTTGCATATTGCACTAACATATGATGATGTTCAAAGAGGTATGAAGCCTTTGTTGTCTCTATTTTTCAAGAGAATAATAATTTTATAATAGTTAGTCCACTAATTTATGGAGTATATAAGTTTTACTAAATTAATTTATAAAAACAATTGAACGATGCTCATTTACCATGAAAAAGATTTTAGCATACATTAATACAAATGTAGAATATGATTAGAAATTTTAAAACATTACTAAAGATTATAGGCTTCAATATATAAAGTATTTACCAAAAACTCAATATTTTTGTAGGGGTTAACACATAGATTTTGAAAACATTTCAAAAAATACGACAATTTTGTTTTAATGCACGGTTGCATTCTGTAATAACATATAATGATGTTCAAGGATGTTTGGAATATTTGTTGTCTCTGTTTTTCAAGAAAATAGTGATTTTGAAGACTTCACATTGTTAGTATTATGTTATTTTGTTCCTTCATATTATTTTATAATAATTTATATCACCAATTATGAAACTAATTAATGCATTGTTTTATTAAATTTGTGAATTTTTAGTTAGATTTTTTCTCAATAGATTTTGTAATGACTAAAACTATAATTTAATTTTATTGCTAAAAAAATTATTATTAATATTCTTGTGAATTATTAAGATTTTTTTAGAAATGTTATAGATTTATATGATTAATATAAATAACCATATAAATTTTATGGATTAATTAATGAAATGGTCTTACTAAGACAAGGTAGATAAAAATAATGACTCTATTATAATATAATAGATAATTAAATTTGTTATTATTTTCTAAATGCATAAATAGTTTTCATAATACATATTTTATTAATGTGTGATAGTTTTCATAATAGATATTTTATTAACTTATTTTCATCAAAAACAATTACTGTTGACATTATTTTTAACAAATTTAAATCAAGTATCTTCACCTTTCTATAATGACATTTTATTTTGTTAATTTTAGAATTAAAATACTGGCACCTTCAACAAATTTAATTTATCAAAATTATTATAAATTTAAAATTTATACAAAATTTAATTACCGCAAGAATTATGAAATAATGTTTTTAAAATTATAAAAACTATTATTACATAACATGTAATGAATAAATCTACTTTTCAAATGATAGTATCCTGCAATATTGCTGGAAATTATCTGGTTACATAAACATCAGAAGCAGCAGAAAAGAGAATTAAAACCTTTCCAAATTTATTAAATAAGTCAAAGAGAGGATTATAATAGAAAGTCAAAATGATTTGTTCAGGTGTTCTTGTTCAGGCCAGTTTTGTCCTTGACCACATCTGCAGCTCCTTGTGCCTTCTGCTTCATCTGTTGTCCAGCCTACGATTCACGTTTACGTTTAAGACCGTATAAGTTTTTTTCTGTAATGTACGTGTGTACATGTTTTGGTCTAATTTCAATATTGTTTTTTTTTATAAAATAAACGAGAGATTGAGAAAACTAACATGTTGCATGGAGTCTTGAGCTGAAGCAGCAGCATCTTTGGCCTTATCCATCAAACCACTTGCCTTCTCCTGCGTTGACACATTCATAAGATACATTTTGCCAAATCTAAAATAAATTTAACAACCCCGTTTAGTGAAAAGAAAACAATGGATTTACATATATAGAAGTCTCTCACAGGTATGTATATCATGTATAACAAACAATCAATGACTTTTGACTGCAAGAGTTAACCTTAGTCTGGCCAGTGGCTTGGCCGGCTTGGTAGCTTAGGTTTTGCTTGTCTGACATTTTCTTTCTTGCTTAGAACTTAATCTGATGCTTTAATTGATGCTTTGTGTCTGATGATGTAAAATTGTTGGAGTGTTTGGTTGCTATTTATAACCCAAAGGGACGTGATTGGGTGTGTCTCCACGTGTTGAGGACACGAAGATTGGTCCGAGAATGTTGCGTCCGTCGGTACGTGGCGCATTTAACCGTTTGACCAGGACATAAAAGACTCGTTACGTACTTGTGTTTGTCGATCCCAGATCCGGAAAACTAGCCAAGTGATTATTCTTTCTAGGAAAATCACACATCCGGTACAACACCATCTCTCATCTCAACCAGCTTCTCATAGAGCAGTATGGCCGCCTTGTTGGAGTTCCTCTCTTGTATCAAAAGCTCGTAAAGGTTTCTTAAGCGTAAGGATCCAAATAATGCCTTCTAAAAGAGACCATTGAGAGGGAAAACAAGTGTCTAAGGCCGGAGAGCTTAAAGCATGTTTGTTGGAGATACACAAAGTGGAACAAAACTTGTTAGTGATTGTATTTGTATGTGCAAGTGCAACCTGTTGTGGCCTGCAATTAATTTATTTATTTAAAAAAATAAATAAAAAAAATAAATAAATAAATAAATAAGGATCGCATAGCGTTAATCATGTTCTTATGTTCTAAACTTAGAGATCAATATCTTACAGCGCGCACGAAGAGTATAAAAACCCATAGATCATAATAGCAAATATAATTGTCTTACATATATTAAAACCAGAATTCATATAAAGTAAAAAGACACAACAACACAAATGCTTAACTCAACTTCACCAGTCAATTATTCATTATTAATATTAAAAAAAAAAAAAAAAAAAAAAGGCAAAAATAGTTCTGCTAGATTCCCTCGTCCTTCTCGTCCTCGCTGCTGGAGCTATTGTTGCTGCTCCACTCACACTTCAATGTAGATCTAGGCGACCCACAGTACTTGCCTAGCTTCTCAAACGTCTGATACATCACCGTTCCACTCTCTTCTCCTAGA
The DNA here is from genome assembly GCA_945779075.1 of Brassica incana. NCBI lineage: Eukaryota > Viridiplantae > Streptophyta > Magnoliopsida > Brassicales > Brassicaceae > Brassica > Brassica incana. The sequence continues at coordinate 526,392 of CALZFW010000057.1, forward strand.
GACTCAAATGTCCTCTCTCTGCATCCGTAATCTTCCAAGTCCACACTTATCTCCGGCTTGTACGCGTTCGCTCCAACGCTCGAGTGCACGGCCACAGAGAATTGCTTTGGCTCAAAGCAAGACAGAACCCTCGTCACCAGCTGGCTCAGGTCGAGAGTGTTGAAGTCATAACCCAAAGCTTCGAAGCTAGCGTAGCTAAACCCATCCTCAGGGGTCACATGGATAGTGGAGATAGCATCTCCTTCAATGGAGTTCATAGAGTAGCCGCAGGGCTCGAACTCAAAGTCGCAGATCTGGGACTGAGGAAGGATCTTTCTGATTCCGGAGTTGTCGGTCATTGAACCAGTCTCGCCATTCTTGTAGAAGACAGAGGCTTTCTCCCTGTCTAGACCAGTCATGCACATCTCGAGCGTGTAGACATTGTTGTTGCAGTTGCTGGAGGCTTGGGCAGAGGCAGCGTAGACATGCCATTTTTTTAGTCTCATCATCATTTCCCATCAAGTAGGCAACGCTGTTCAAGCCCAGCTTAGTAAAGTGACCATCAAGAACAGAGACTTCCTCAGAGAAGCTCCGGTGAGGAAAAGGCTGGCCGCCAGGGCAGAGGAAGGAGCCGCGAGTGTACTTGACGGAGTTGACACTCAGAGAGAGCTCACCGGCCAGCTTAAGAAGAGGCGGGATGGAGAGGAGGAGCTTGGTGGTGCCACAAGTCTTGATGATGACTTTGTAGGGGTAGACAAAGAAGCTGGACTCAGAGAGGACGTAAGAGTCCAAGTGATCGTTGGAGAGAGAGGACACGATCTCGCAGGCAGCAGGAGTGAGTATCTCGTCCAGCTGGGACCTGGTCAGAGCACGGAGACCCAGGCCCTTGGAGTCTTGGAAGATGCTAGGCTCGAAGAAAGAGACCTCGAGCCTCTTCTCGTAGCCTTCGAAACCGATTGCAGACAAAGCCATGACGCCTTGTAGTAGGAGGAGAGAACGATTGGATTGGGGAACCAAGCAGAAACGGAGCTTTGAAGAAAGTAAATTATAAACTGGAAATTAAAAGAAAACTATAACTATAGTTGGAGACTCGGTGCACGCTACAACTCAGGATGGCCTCTTAGCGCACTGCAAATGAAACAATAACATTGTTAAGAAACTTGATACTGGCAGGTTTTGAAGAGGGTAATAAAATGATGGGGAAGAAGAAGATTTACGTTGGAGTAGACAGAAGATTTGAATTTCTTGATTCCACCGTTGGGGCGAACGTCTTCAATGCTGTAACCGAGGGGAGCTTCGTAAAATAAGGAACTACTAGACGACTTTTTATTACCACCTTTCGATTCCATCATAATCTCATTCACACGTTCTGTAATCAACAAAAACAAAAAACCAAATGGTTAGGTAAAGGCAAACCAGAGACTCACCAATGTTCAAAGTTTCAAAATTTAATAACATTATCTCAAATAAACGTTCACTACTCATTCTCTAGCACATCAGTTTATCAGATGAGACGCATGATCAAAATGTTTAATTAGATTTTCAACAATGATGAACCTCAGATTAAGGCTAACTCAAAAAGATTAAGGCTAGTCCACGATTTATTATCTATAAATCTAAATCCTTCGATCCAGATATAAAGTCAAAACATAACGTAACAATGAATATCAATAAAGCTCAGAATGATGAATCTCTTAAGTATATAAAACAATGAGAATCTGCGTAAGATCAATCGAAAACGTTAGAGATAACTTACATATTAATATGAATTTTAGATCAAGACCACGTATTATGAATCCCTTCTTTCAAACCTGAAAAAGTCGAAACAGTCGAGAATTCTTCTTCATTAAGAAAACAATTTCATGATAAGAACAATAATCAGATAGATCTATGACGCAGAAGATAAACAAAAGCTCACCAGATCCAGATAATGATGATATTTGAGATAGAAAACCCTAATTTGAGAGAGTTGGAAGATGATGATTTGGTAATGATGAGGAGGAGGAGGCAATGAGAGGGGTTCGTGGAGAGAAAGCCAACGTAGAAACACTCCCTTTTATAAGCCCTAATTGCGCCACGGTTATTTACTTCTTTACCCTTTAACCTTAAACAGGCGAAGCTCAGGACTCTCCTCAGCCGTTCATTTCCTTTTTCTATTTTTCAACGATAGGTTGCGTGATTCCTGACCACAGCTTAAAATAAAGCAACAAATCTTATAATTAATACATTTTATTTTATTTTATTTGTTTGTTTCCGTAGCCACTAGGAAACTTAGGGGTGGTATTGAATTCAAGAATTTGAAAGAATTCACATGTAATAACTTTTGCAGTATTTTAAATGATTTTATGAGATTTTAATGCAATTGTCTAATTCTTATGTTTACTTTTTGCCATAGAATTTAAGTGAATGTAAATTAATTTGATGGAATTCAAATGGTAATACTAACGCTATGAATGATAACGAAAAAATACACAACTAGTAGTTAACTCTTAGATATTTTTTTACCAAAATAAAACACTTGGGAAAATTTTACTTTTTGTAGATAGATTTTTTTTACTAAAGGAATCTTTTTGGGTGAACTAGCCATGAGCATTCGGGTTGAGTGAAACTGATGACATTTTATTTTATATCAAAGTGTTGAAACTTGTTTTTTTCGGATATTCGGGTACCGTTCGGTTCTCGGTTCGGTTCCGTTTCCGATTCGGTTATTCAGATATAGAAATATAGAAACCATTCAGGTATTTGAGGCGATCCGGTTTTGGTTTCGAATAATTTGGTTTGGTTCTAGTTCAGTTTTTCGGTTCCGGTTTTGGAAGAGGAGAGACATGGAATTGGGCTGGTGTAGGTGATATGTCTTCTAAAGACGTTGTGGGTTACCGTGGGATCAAATTGGTTCTAAAAATAACAAATTCCTTCATAAAAGCAAGGAATTGATCCTTTGCATTTTACATTACATTTTCCATTAAATTCCTTTCAAATAACATTCCTATTAAATCTAGCAAATATTGAATAACACTAGAATTTAAATGAATTAGTAAAATACGCAATTGAATAACACAAGAATTTAAAAGAATTGATAAAATACACAATTGAATAACACTAGAATTTAATGGAAACCATAATTCCTTCAAATTCTATCAAATTTCTAAATCCAATACCCCCACCTTATTGTTTTGAACAAATATTTTGACATTATCTTTCCGCCGAGCATAACAAGCAACCAATTAAATAATGACACGTATATCATTTGGGCGAATAGCTCGAGGTGGGCTGTCACGTAGCGCGGCCCAAAGAATCGAATTTTATTTTCTATTCGCAAAGGCTCTATTACCTGCTTCCGCTAAATGACAAAAACGAGCCCCTCTCGTTTCATGACTCATTCATGACTCCATTAGTCAACAAATCTACAAACATAAAGATTATACATTTTTTTTTGTAATAATCAACACTGGACTTTTGATATGCAAAGTACGTAATTATTCTAGTCTAAAGGTGGAATTGTCTTTTGAAAAGTATTTAGATTTTGTACAGACACACACACTTTCTATAATTTATTACCCACAGCCAAACAAAATGATTTATCTTTCACATTTGTAATAATGAGATTTTCATACAAAACAGAAGTCACTATAATTATCTACACAACGCTGGAACCATATACCTTCTTCTTTTACCTAGAAGTTGCTAGGATGATTCAGAGGGGGTTTCTGATACGATATTCCCACCCAACTTGTCAAATATGATGACAGAAGAATATATTCCAACAAGATAAAGATAAAAGGATATGTGTACAAGAATTCGAATCCCAAATCACATGGTATATGTTACAAGATAAACCGTTTCTTTTTCTTACGGTTTGGCAATAGTCTTCTCATAATCCAGTTTCAGTTCTTCAAAGCGCTTTGATACCTGATGATGAATACAAACTAAGGATTAACTTCCCGGGGTTTAAACAGAGCTGATTGTTTTTCAGGTGGGGAAGTGGTGTCACGGGAAGATATAATGGAAGCTATATAGAGGGCGAAGTATGGGATCAATGACAAGGAAGTGAGGCCAGAGACTTTAGGAAATGAGCTTAGCAAGCTGTTTCCATGCATGGATATGCCATCTTTGGCTGGGAGAAACGGTCCAGATCAAGATGGTTCACAAGGACCGTTTGGTTATCAAACTCTCAGCTAAACCAAACCGGTTTGAGAGCAAATCCACTGATTCAGAGTCTCTTTGTATCTGAAAATTTTGATAAAATGTAGCTTTTTGTTAGTTAACATACATTATATATACATAGCCTATAAAACTGCATCAAACATGCATATAATGTAAAACATTGAATATGGTTGTTTTATTTTAGTAAATTACCTAGTAGCTAACCTTGTTTCATGCTAATCCAGAGTCTTCCTAGCATCTCTCATCTCCCCTGAAACTAAAATAGATATTCATTCCTAATCATCTTTTTATTATTCTCTTTCAAAAATGGTTAGTTTTTGGCGATAAAGAGATGGAACTTCCTGTGACAAAACTACGCATAGGACTAGTGTTCTTTCCTCTTATACTACTTACAATAGCTCCAATCCTGTATCTTCTTATTGGCTATCCTCTCAATTACTCATCATCATCGTCAATATACAAACATCTATCAAATTCATCATCGGAGAAACCTATTCCGTCGCCTTCTTCTACGTATAACCATTCATCCAGTCCATCAGTACCGCTAATAGCGTCATCATCATCGGATCATGATGAGACATTATCTTCACAACCATTGTTTGATGATAACGATTATGACGACACATATCATGCCCTCAAGCCACCATCACCTTTGCGTAACGATATTTCCATCTCATCATCCAATGTTGATCACCAAAAAACTGTTAAAAAGGAATATCGCCGGAAAAGGAGAAAAGGGAAGATATGCGATCTATTCACCGGTGAGTGGGTTCCGAACCCTGAAGCTCCGTACTACACAAACACGACATGCTGGGCGATACACGAACACCAAAACTGCATGAAATATGGAAGACCCGATTTAGGTTTTTTGAAATGGAGATGGAAACCGAAAGAATGTGATCTCCCTTTGTTTGATCCTTTCGAGTTTCTTGAGATCGTTAGAGGGAAAAGCATGGCGTTTGTTGGGGACTCCGTTAACAGAAACCACGTACAGTCTTTGATCTGCCTACTCTCGAGGGTACCCTTTCTCATGCTTAAATTTAATTAATTAATTAAGGGATTGCTTTGTTTTAGTATTCGTATTTTATGGTTTTGAAAAATAATTATAAACTTCATTCTTTCGCCAATCAACTGATCTGTGATTTTCAAAAGTTCGCATGTTCGAGTTTTCCTTACGTTGAGCATGCATACATGAAAAAAATATTGACCCCATCCCACCAAATTAGGTAACTTGATGAATAAGCAACCTTTACCTTAACATTTTAGGTGGAAGAACCCGAGGAAGACTCACGACAACAAGACTTCGACTTTAACTTCCAAAGATGGCAATACAAAACGTACAACTTCACAATCGCTACCTTTTGGACAACACATTTGGTTCGGTCCGAGGAAAACGGTCCAGCCGGTCCTAACTCATTCTACAACCTCTACCTCGATGAACCGGACCCTTCTTGGGCTTCCCAAGTCGCCGAGTTCGATTACATCATCATCTCCTCCGGGCAATGGTTCTTTCGACCACTCTTCCTTTATGACAAACAAAAAATGATAGGATGTTTGTATTGCTACATTCCCGGAGTCAGAAATGTCGGTGCACATTTTGCATATAGAAGAGCATTAAGAACAACGTTTAAAACAATCATCGGATTGGATAATTTTAAAGGAGAGGTGTTTCTAAGAACATTTGCACCTTCGCACTTTGAGAAAGGTGAATGGGATAAAGGTGGTAATTGCCTGAGAACTCGACCTTTTAGGTATGGTTTAACCGGCGTTAATCACTTTCATATTTTGTTTTGATATGAATGTTCTCTTCATGACATGAACTATTTGGGTTTCTTAATTAGGAGCAATGAGACAGAGTTGGAAGGCATGAATCTGGAGACACACACCATTCAGCTCGATGAATTTCACATTGCGAAAAGAGACAAAAACAAAAGTAATGGATTAAGTTTGAGATTACTAGATGTAACACAAATGATGTTGTTAAGACCAGATGGACATCCAAGCAGATTTGGACATAAACCTGAAGATAAAGTTATATTATACAATGATTGTGTACATTGGTGTTTACCAGGTCCTATTGATTCATGGAACGATTTTTTACTCGAGATGTTGAAAATAGAGATTTAGTAATTTTTTTAGATCCATTCAAAAGTGAAATTAAGGTAATAGAATCTGCAGTTATTCGTATATGTAGTTATAGTACTGTTTCTTCTTACAGTGTGTTATATATTTTGAGATATGTGAGAAACAAAATTTCTAACAAATTCAGATCTTAACGAATGAAGGTGATTATTGGAAGTTTCTTAGCGTGGGGTTCTTAACGAAATATAAGAAACCGTCTCTTAACTTTTAACTAAAAAAGCTAAGAACCGGTTTTTAAATATCTTATTTAAGAGCCGGTTCTTAGTTTTTTTAGTTAAAAATTAAGAAACGGTTTCTTATATTCCGCTAAGAACTTCACGCTGAGAAACTCCAATAATCATAATCATTTTGTTGTGCCTAAAATAATAAAAGACCATGACATAAATAACAATCTAACTGCAAACTTTTGATAATCTTATATACTCAAAAGAGTAAAGTCAACGATATAGAAGTAACATGCAAAACGTACTTGCATTCACGTTTCTGATCAAATGGTTCCGTGATATTTAAGTATAGTGTATTAAATACATTTTAAATATAATAAAAATACTTGATTATATGACGTAGCTGATATACTTATAATATATAACTTCTAAAAATTTATAAGATATTAGATATATATGACCCGCTTGCTTTATATAATTGTTCAACAGCTAGATGAAACAAACAAAGAATAACGTATGAATACAAATTTACAAACAATCAACAAATTAAACAAATAAAGAAAGTCCACCCACCAAGAAAATGCTACCGGCCTTTATGTGTTTAAAACGTTATAATGTTTACCTGCGATCAACATTCCCGGTAACAAGATACCCAATTCCGAGACGTCTCGTCGGCAAAACCGTAAACAATAAGCTACATATAACCCCAATCCCCACCGGAACAATGTCCAAAACATGTTTAGTCTCTTCCTCAGGCGACGGATAAAAGCAATCCGTTACATACTTATCTCTCAGCGCAACCGCTCCAAACACCAAAACCGACAACGTAGCATGGATCCAATCAACAAACCGCATCCGGTATTTGGATAAATCGGGTAAACCCAATCCGGACGGGTCAGTGTAATCAACGACCCACATACCATTTAACGTGACAAAACCGTAGTAGACTGTTCCGTCGTCGGCTTTAACGCTATCGGTGAAGGAGCTGATGAAGCAAGACGCGGCTAAGAGGAAGAGGAGACCAGTAGTAAGAAAACGCGTTGCATGGTCGCAAACGCCGTTTGAAGTAAAAACGGGAGTTAGGAGTTGAAACGCGAGGAGTGTTCCCGTTGGGAGGAGGTTTGAGAGATTTGCTGCTGATGTCAGCGTGTTTGACATGGCTCGTTGAGACACTGACCTCTGTCTTTTGAGTACCAGGGGTTGTGTCTCCGACGACAGCTGCTTGGAAAGGTCATCGATCTCCGGCGCCGGAAAGTTCGCGTTTCTTAGCTTAAGGGCAGACATTTTTATAAAATTGAATTCTTTCTTGTTTTGGGTTTCGTTGGCTTGAGTATGGATGATGGGAATGATGATGATGTTTTATAGATGTTATAATACGTAGAACAGCTAATTATAAGTTTATAACTAAAGTTTACGCATATGATATATAATATTGGATTAGCTTGCATGAATTGAAAAAGACCACACGTAAATGAAATTTCATTTCTTTAAGTCAACACATATAAGAACCGGCTATTCCTAGGTCGTGGGAATAGTATCGCGTTCATTGGGGTTTAAATTGCAGCAAAGGTTCAGATTGGTAGCGTAGGATCCATGTAGTGATACTAGATGATACCTTTATTTGGTTAATGAAAAGTTGGAGTTGAGTTAAAAAAAAAAGTCAACACATACAAAACGCAGGGCTTATGATTTTTTGGTTAAGCGACACCGTTTTCCTTTTTGAACAACACAACATCTTTTCATATTTTAGGGATATTTCCTTTTATTGGAAAAAAAAGGAAATAGATCCGTTAGAAATCAATGAAGCTTAATCAATGTATCCTTCCATGGTTGTGTTAAGAAAAAAAAAAGTATACTTCCATGGTTATTAATCAATGAAGCTTTTAGCGTTAAAAAAAAATATCCGTTAGAAATCAAAATCTCCCTCTAGAATTATATCCTTTGAAAACAATCATAATAACCAAGCAGCACAGCAGCAACTTCAGTGTCACTTAAGAATTCAAGTATTTTTTTCCTAACAGTGTAACGATATATATTGTGTTGCTCTGTTTTTGTTTCTGTATTAGATGGCTTGGTTGTTTCTTAAGTGTTGTTCTGTTTTTGTTTCTGTATTAAATGGCTTGGTTGTTTCTTAAGTGTTGTTCTGTTTTTGTTTTTGTTTTTGTATTGCTATAAAAAGATTGTTATTCTCGGTTTCTATATCAGTATATCACATTGCATTCTTGTTTCTGTATTGCTATGACAAATTAGCTCTTCTTTGTTGTTATATATCGCTTACACTTGTTTTGTTTTTCATAACATGATCATGAATTCATGAGTCATGCTTGTTTGATGAATGATTTTGAACAAGGAGAGGAGATACTGACATTATTCCCTTCTGCCTTCCGCTTGCTTCAGGACTTGAGGTTAGACTTTGTTTCAACGTTTAATAGATAGTATTTTGGTTTGAATTTGTTTGTAGTCGTCGTATGTATTTGAAATTTTAATTATAATAGAATAGATAATTAAATTACTTAAGTAGTTGACTTTAATAGAATAAAGCAATAATGATTTGAAATTAAACGAGCCAAAATGGAAATTAAACGATTCTTTACTGCAATCTACTTAGTACTTACGTATGATAAAGAGTAAATATTTTTGAAAGAGTAGCAGACTAGCAGTGGTCAAAAATCAATAATATCAACGTGTCTTGATGCTTGCTTGATGTTTTGCAGATAACTGAAGTAGTTTGTTGCAATCATTTTATAAGCTCAAAAGTATTGGATCATGTCCTGAACCATCACTGCCGAAGTAAGCTCACTAGAAAGCGTGATCCCTCATCACCCTAGGTGCGTGTTTGCTTGCTTTCTTGTCAAAAGCATTAAACTGATCCATATCCCCCGTTTTGAAAATGTCCTGAAAACAAAACTGTAACTTTTGGTTGATTTGTGAATATAATTCAGGTGCTTTATAAAAGATAAAGCCCCAGCTGAAGATTAATTAGATCAAGCAGGGAGCTTAAACGCGGGTCTGTTGAGTCCCAAACTGCCAAGAGACGAGCTGTTTTTTGTTGTCGTTGAAGGGGGATCAAGATGAAGCGCAATAGGAAGTTTGAGAGATGTGGAGATATCGTAATCCTCCGAGATGATCATCGTCCTCCGTATATCGAAATGGTAACCAACACAAACTAAATATTATTTTTAACTGAATTATGTTAGTGTCATTTTATTATTGATGCAAAATTTTCTTCTTTTATTTAAATGATGTTAAATTCGTATCATTTTTCTAAGTAATACTAACACAAATTAGTACATGTATCATTTCTTTTAAGAATGTATCATTTTTAACTGAATTTTGTCTACGGAAATTAATTACGCATAGTAGATTGATCGTTAGGTTAACTTTGGTTTTGGGATTCAATAAAAAATTATCACAACTTTACTTTCCCAAAGTGCATGCATGGAACGATAGAACAATGACATACTTTTGTGTCTTTGTGTTTTTGAAGTTGAAGGTCTGTTGAGAGCCTTTATATATGAGAGATCATCATTGATGTTTACTCTTTGTCCCTACTAAAATTGTTTCTTGTGAAAATGGATAAAAAGGTGAGTACATAATGTTTTTTTTATTCTTAAACTACATTTTCTTACAAATTCGAGTTTGAAAATATTTTTAAACTTTTTTTATTTGATTTATTGTTTAGATTTTGCATAAGGAAGTTTTGATTTTCTTTTGAAAAAGGTTTTCTTTTGAATGTCGGATTTGTTTAAACATATGTGATAAATATTTACTTGTGATCCTATTTGATTTTAGTTACAAGCGGATAATCAAAAGATTTTTGGAGAATTGCTACAAACTGACGCTGCACTTGAATGTCGGATTTGTTTAAACATATGTGATAAATATTTACTTGTGATCCTATTTGATTTTAGTTACAAACAGATAATCAAAATTATTTTGGAGAATTGCTACAAACGGACGCTGCACTTGCAGAAGAGGCTAAATTATATGCCAAGCTGTAATTAAATATAAGTATATAGATCAATCTATTGGATAATTAATCAGTTAAAATTTATTGAATTCAATTATTTTTTGATATATTACTTAAATACATGCTCCCAACGAATCGATCAGTGCAGACTGCACATTGGCAAACTATCAATAGATATATAGATCAATCTATATAAGAGTTTGCCAGTGTCAGTCCTGATCAACTCGATGGGACCTTGTATCTAAATAATATATAAAAAATTAACTGGAATCAGTAACTTTTAATTGATTAATTAGCCAATAGATTGATCTATATACTTATATTTAATTACCAGCTTGGCATATAATTTAGTCTCCGCTACAAGTGCAACGTCCATTTATAGCAATTCTTCCAAAATCTTTTGATTATCCGCTTGTAACTAAAATCAAATAGAATCACAAGTAAATATTTATCACATATGTTTAAACAAATCCGACTTTCAAAAGAAAACCAAAACTTCATTATCCATTTTTAAAAGAAAATCAAAACTTTCTTATGCAAAATCTAAACAATAAATCAAATAAGAAAGTTTAAGAATATTTCCAAACTCGAATTTGTAAGACAATGTAGTTTAAGAATAAAAAGACTATATATTCACCTTATTATTCATTTTCACAAGAAATGATTTTAGGAGCGACAAATAGTAAACATCAATGATGATCTCTCATACATAAAGGCTCTCAACCAACTTTCAACTTCAAAACACACAAAGGAACACAAAGTCTTCCATGCATGCACTTTGGGAATGTAAAGTTGTGATACACAAAGACACAAAAGTTTCCCATTGTTCTAATTTCCATGCATGCACAATTGTTCTATCGTTCCATGCATACACAAAGACACAAAAGACATACTTGGTAATATATATCTTCCAAATATTTATAAGATATATGAGCCCGCGCTTACTTATATAATTGTTCAACAGCTAACAAAGAATAACGCTACTGTTCTCTTTACGTTTCCAAACCGAAAAAAAAAAGGTAAAATATTTACCGGCGATCAACATTTCCGGTAACAAGATCCAATTCCTTGACGTCTCGCAGGGAAAACCGTAAACAATAAGCTACATATAACCCCAATCCCCACCGGAACAATGTCCAGAACATGTTTTGTCTCTTCTTCCGGGGACGGATAAAAGCAATACGTTACATACTTATCTCTCAACGCAACCGCTCCAAACACCAAAACCGACAACGTAGCATTGATCCAATCAACGAACCGCATCCGGTATTTAGATAAATCGGGTTAACCCAACCCGGACGGGTCAGGGTAATCAACAACCCACATACCTTTGCGCGTGACGAAACCGTAGTAGATTGTTCCGTCCTCGGCTTTAACGCTATCGGTGAATGAGCTCACGAAGCAAGACGTGGCCAAGAGGAACAGGAGAGCAGCGGTAAGCAAACGCGTTGCATGGTCGCAAACGCCGTTCGAAGTGAAAACGGGAGATAGGAGTTGAAACGCGAGGAGTGTCCCGTTGGGAGGAGGTTTGAGAGATTTGCTGCTGATGTCAGTGTGCTTGACATGGCTCGTTGAGACATCGACGTCTGTCTTGTGAGCATCTCGGGTCGTGTTTCTGATGGAAGCTGCTCGGAAAGATCATCGAGCTCCGGCCAGTACCGTGCGAAGGTTTAGTGGGGCCTCAGGCGAATTTAAAAATGGGCCCCTCTTATAAATTTTTTTATTAGAGTATATTATATATTTGAAAAACCGTTAAGAAGAAAAACAATAACTTAAAAAATTAAAACAAAATTTTTCTTCATTCGTTTTCAATAAACTCTTTAACCAAATTCTCATAATCTAGATTCTTAACTAGTTCTCTTTCTGTAGATATAATTACTAGACCATTTAATCTTTTTGTGATATATATGGTTGATCGCATATAAAACTTATTTGCTTTAATTTGGAAAAGCTTTTTTCAACAGTGATTGAAATTGGTCGTCAATAATATTTGATAAGAAATCTATGAATCTAGACAACACTCTTCCCTTCCTTTCAAAAAGTTCAGAACTTCAAAAGGTCTCTTGTAATCTTATGGCAACGTCTCTTTTAGAACCATCAGTTCAAAACACAAATCATCCCCAATATCATCCGAATGATTTACATGCTTTAAAACTGCTTGAAGATTGGTACAAGATGCCATCAAACTATCTTCATTTGCTGATTTCAGTTTATCAAATAAATGGCAAACTTAAATCATTCTATTACTGATTATTTTCTGAAATTTGGGGTCCTAAAAAAACTATATATTTTGGAGGTCCTAGGCGAAAACCTTTTTTAATATACTTGAAGCACGGCTCTGGCTCCGGCGTAGGAACGTTCGCGTTTCTTAGCTTAAGGCCAGACATTTTATGAAATTTGATTTCTTTCTAATTTTGGTTTTGTTGGATTGAGTATGGATGATGTAGGTGATGTCTCATAGATGTTATAATACGTAGAAACAGCTAATTATAACCAAGGAAGGGTTAGTGGAAGACTAACTTTTAAAGACTTGAAGAAATTAAAGATTCTTAAAGTTTTAATCAAATATTTTAAGCACAGCAATTTAAGATTTGTTGGTTAAAATTATTTTATCCTAAACGTCGTCGTTTTTTCAAAGATTCCTTCTACAATAAGAAAACTGGAGCAAAGAAGACCGAGAAAGGTCGAATCGAATCGAATCGAATCTAATATCGGGCGGAGTAGAAGTGATCGCATTCGATGGCGGAAGGCGGCGATGATCCCCAGCGACTGAAGAAGATTGCGGCGGCAGCCTACGACTACGATAACGACGCTCGATGGACGGATTACTGGTCAAACATCCTGATCCCTCCTCACATGGCTTCTCGCCCCGAGGTCGTCGAGCACTACAAGCGCAAATTCTACCAACGCTACATGGTCCGTACTATCCATCACTCTTTGAATTTGAGATTCAAGTCTTCATATATACTCTTGAGTTCGAGCTTGATTTGGAGGTTTTGCGAACTTTGAGATCTTAGAGGTTTAAAACGTATGAAGGGTTTTAGATGTTAAATCTTTGCTTTGTTGTAGGATCCTGATCTTGTTGTGGAGCCTATGTCGTCGACTTCTTCTTCGCAATCTGCAAGACCATCTGCTACTGCTAATGCTAACGAACAACAAGCTCCTCGTTCACGGAACTCTGGTTAACATTTATATAGTCATGACCTTTCAGTTAATCCTTATATGAGATGACCTTTCTTCTTACTACCTAATTACTCACTGAACTCTGTGCTTCTTCAGGATCGGTTCCTCGAACCGCTGGGCCGTCTGCTGCGACTGGTGCAAACCCAAGTTCAGTGCGTTGGGATCAGCAGACTATTCAGTTTTCTGTCAATGCTTGGGTAAGACTATGCAATTTCTTTTTATCCTGAGTGTTTTTCACTTCATTTTTATTGATCAGAATCATTCCTTGTGCAATGAACTGCAGACTTACTTTGTTGCTCGCTGTTACCTTCTTCTCTGTACCTGCTATTTACAGAATTAATCTTTGAAAAAGATTTAGCTTCTTGGTAGGGCTTTTAGTTGGGATTACTGTTACTTTCTGCTGTTGACTCCTTTAATTCGGACACTTAGGAGATATTGTGTGGTGCACTGTCGTCGTCTTTTTGTTCTCATGTCGTGATGTGCTTGGTATACACAGATATGAACTACTGAAGATAAATGCGTTTAGTTTGGCATACTTCACCTAACTATTTTTTGTCCCGCTTTTAGTCGCTTAATCTATTTCATATTTTGCAGGTTTTTGTTATAGCTGTGCTGGCAGTGTTACCTCTAGTACCAAAGAACCTCTCTAATAGGGCTTATCGTCTTTCTTTCATGGGAACTGCGTGCTCATCTTTATATTCCTTGTACTCTCTTTACGGGGTAAGCCATGTGATCTCCCTTTCCTCTACTCTTTTGGAACCATACACTAACTTTCCGTTGGTAAGCCGATTTTTTTGTTATATGCAGAGGCCAAGGGCATGGAATATGCAAGGGATGCAAGTTTATTTTCAATCAATTGTGGGAGCAAAGGATTTCATCTATTTCATCTACTGCCTTACATTTGTCACTTCAAATCTCTGTCTCAAGTGTAAGAGTTGATTTGAGTTTTCCTTTTTTTTTTTTTGGATCAAATTGAGTTTTCCTTTTGCTGTAATTTTCTTCAGATTACTACATCCTAATGATCCATCTCCTTATCGATTTGTTGCAGTTGCTTTGATTCCCATCTTGTGTCGAGCACTTGAACAAGTAGCCAAGTTCTTGAGGCGTAACTTCACTCGCTCCACCATATACAGGTAGTTTGCATCCATCTGAATCAGCAGGTTGATTATAGTACTTGTTTTCATTTGTGGATTCTTAATGATATGTAACTCTTTCTCTGTGTCCTGTTTTGTTATGGTTTTCAGAAAGTACTTGGAAGACCCTTGTGTGTGGGTTGAATCAAACACAACTACCCTCAACATCCTCTCTTCGCAAGCTGAGATAGCCATTGGCTTCCTTCTGATTATCTCTCTGCTCTCGTACGTTATTTCCTCTTTTTAAAAGCGATAATTTTCGTTAGCACTAAATTGCTTAGAACCCTTCAAAATGAATTGAGTTCATAATTGAATCTTATGAGTGCATTTACTCGTTTTCACTTATCTGATCGAAACTGTCATTTTACTTACTGCAGATGGCAACGCAACTTTATACAGACGTTCATGTACTGGCAGGTACGTCTTTTCAAATGTTTCTTTTTGCTCTACTTTTGGTTCCAGTCATCATTTCGCTCTATTGGCTCAACATCTCCAAGTAGATTTTTTGTTGAAACTTGATCAACTGGACATATGCTTATACGCGGAACCTTCGTGTTTTTAAAACACATTCTTCTTGTTTGTTGATACTATTTGTCTTTGAGACTAAGTGTTACATGGGCTAAAGACCATTAGCTCAGTAATGAGAAGTGGGTTTTTGCTCTTCATGTTGAAAATCATGTGTGTTGTGCCATAAGAAACCGTCTAGTTCAAAACCTTGTTCATAACTCTCCATGAACGTAGTTTCCAGGATTGTTGGTTGGATCTTGATAGTTGTTCTCATGAATAAAGTAAAAGCCTGAGGTTTTGTTGTCTTTAATGGCAGCTACTGAAGCTGATGTATCAAGCACCAGTAACAGCAGGATACCACCAGAGCAATTGGAGCAGAATCGGAAGGACGGTGAATCCGATGATCCAACGTTACGCTCCCTTCTTGAATACTCCGGTGACTGCCGTTCAGAGATGGTGGTTCAGGTGAAAAAACAAACAAGTTGCAGAGTTGACTTTTGAAATCCTTTAAAAAAAACTACGATTTTAGCTTTCAAACACAACAGTCCTCGTGTTATCTGTTACAGCTTTCAGCGTAAAGTAGATTCTTGTATGTTTATTGGTTATAAAAATATTACTGTTGCTACTAGAGATTTTGACTTTCTTTTGGTTACCAATTCACGAGTAGACATGTGACCATTTCCCTTTTGCGGGTGCATAAAATTAACAATGAAGACGAACTCGAAGAAGTTGTAGGTTCCTAGCACAAACATAACCAGTGATGAAGATTATAGCACCAACCGAGTTATATAGATACAGACAATCTCACCCACAGAAAGACAAAACATAAAGCCGATAAAACATCTTAGCAACCTAACTTAACAAGTCATGATACTAAGCCTAGCACAATGGCTAATGATCTTAACCATGTCAAACTAACTCGAACGCCCTTTTCCCTTTGCTTGTTTCTGCTCTGCAATATGGTGGCGAACTTTCAAAGACTTACTTCTCATATCCTCTATCAACTTCTCTGTCTCATCCACTATCTGTTTTCGCAGGTGTACTTTCATGTATTCGAACCAGTCTCCTAGTGTCATCTTCTCTAAATCTACCTTCTCTACATTCTTTTCATTCCTGGATCCCTGCTCAGCCTTTCCATCTGATGTCTCAACTCGACACTCCTCGCCCTTACTGTATTTTTCTCTTGTAAGTTCTCTGTCACTCCATCTTCTCTAACACTAGTAGCTCAGATCCTCCTCTCCTACTACTGCGCTATTCCTTGACTTAATCTCAACCTGCTCTACCATCTTAGATGTCTCAACTCCACCCTCGTCGGCCTTACTGTCTCTTTCCTCTTGGAAAGTTCTCTGTCTCTACATCTTCTCTAACATTACAGTTCAGGTCCTCTTCTCCTACTACTGCGCTCTTCCTTGACTCAACCTCCACCTGCTCTACACTCTCATTTTCTTTATCACTTGTTTCACTGCAACCTTTCCCCTCTCCAACATCCTTTTCACTTTCCTTATCTTCTTCAGCATCCTCATTTCTAGCTTCCATCTCTTCTACAACGCTCTCCACTTTCTTCTTATTTGCACGGCTTTTCCGAGCTTGGTTCAAGACCCTCTCCAGCTCCTGAAACGAATCTCCACCAACCTCTTTCTTAGTGCTCCTGGTAGCCCTTGAAGGTCTTATCTTCTCCTCTATAACATCATCCTCACACTTCACATTCCGGATCTGCCTGCTGCTCCTCGTCCCTCTCTTCACCGCTGAGATCTCCACTCCCTTAGGAGTATCCTCAATCTCCACTTTCACTGCATTCAAACCCAAATTCTCAACATCCTCAGCGTTCTTCTTACTTCCCTGAGCCTTTTTCTCCACCGGAACAGCTTCTTTCGTTTCGTTCTTCCGGGGCCTACCCCTGCGCTTTGGTTTCTCCTGAACCGGACCCGGATCCGAAAACAGGAAGGCGCCTGTTGTTCCTTCTCGGCCTCGGGGGAAGCTTATGCTGCTCCTCCTCCTCCTCAGCCTGAACAACAGTCTCGAAGTTCACTACAATGGAAGTATACTCACCAAGCTTGATCACGTCTCCGTGGCCGAGATTGACTGGAGTATCTGGATCGAGAGTTTCCGAGTTAAGTATGGTGCCGTTGGAAGATCCAAGGTCGTGGATTGTCCAGTTCTCGGAGTCGGAGACGATTCGGAGGTGCTTGGTGGAGATTCCGGCGTCTTTAATCGCGATTTCGTTACCGCGAACGACTCGGCCGATGCGGATAGTGGATCCGGGCTTGTACTCGAGAGATTCGCCATCTCTTGGACCCTG
Source organism: Brassica incana (assembly GCA_945779075.1). Taxonomy (NCBI): domain Eukaryota; kingdom Viridiplantae; phylum Streptophyta; class Magnoliopsida; order Brassicales; family Brassicaceae; genus Brassica; species Brassica incana. The sequence continues at coordinate 543,933 of CALZFW010000057.1, forward strand.
GACGAAGGCGAGCTTTAGCAGTGGCGGAGTCATATTGTTAATTGAGTGAGAGCGTCTCTGAGACGATTCAGAGGGAATTTGAAAATGTCGGATTTGTCATAATCGAGTTTAAACGATGCTGGAATGCGAAAACATCTCCAGCCCATGGGCTTTGCCTTTTCATCATAGCCCATCTAAATCTTTTATTTATTTATTTGTAATTTTTTTTTATAGTCGGTAATGTTTTTTTTGTGTGTCAAATGATAGTTTATGCATATGATTTGCCATCAAATTCAAACAAGATGTGAGCTATATACTCTAGTGTTTAAGAAATTCTAGACAGTAATTGAGCCTTCAAAAAAACTAGTGACTAGGCGGATTAATCCGAAACTTAAACGATGTGATTTACACGGGTGTTAATAAATTATTGACGTATTATATAAATATTAGAAATTTATATAATTTTTTTAGTTTTTTTTATTTAATTATAAATTACATAACATAGATTTTTATGTATTATTGTTGAATTTAATTGATTTAGACCAATTTATATCGATGTAGATTTTTATGTATTATTGTTGAATTTAATTGATTTAGACCAATTTATAGATATATAGAAATATAAGATTTATTACAGGGTTTACATCGATTTGAAATAGTTTAAAGCGATTTGAATCATACATGTTTTATGAAATTTGTTTCGGTTAGGACCGATTTTCCATCTGTTTAGCAGGCATTTTCAAAACTATGCTAGCCTATAGATATATAGAAATATAAGATTTATTACATGGTTCACTATGATAAATCTGTCAAGAACTTGTGGCTCATAAACATCCTAATCGCTTCACTAAAGTCTAACTTATCATACTCCAATTGGTCACTATAGGTCCACCATATACGCCATAGTGCCATGTCAGCCGCACCCTCTAAATGTTCTTCACTTCTTTTTTTACCGTATTTGATTGAAAGTTTGTCTAGTCTTTGATCATGTATGATGTAAGTAACCGTTAGCAAATTGATAACACTAAGACAATACTTAAAAGCTCTCAGATAATCTTTAAACATGATCAACATCAACTCGTGGGGTGTGGTCCTAAGTAGAAGAAAGCTACACAAAGGAAGAGAAGATATATACTTGGTGTAGATTTGTTCACCTTTTGCCAATGATATAAGACAAGACTTTCTCATCATTAATGCATCTCCTCTCTTCAAACTTCAGCCAGCCACAAGCTTATCCAACTACTTTTAGCAACCACTAAATATCTGCCACGTGTTCGCCCCAAGATTCTATATACTTCCCCATCTCACCAACAGATCATAGTAACTAGAGTCTCATTAGCCTTTCCTCCTTTTTTGAATACACAAACAGATTGTTTAGTCTTTTATTATGTTGAAAGAAGAGAGCAACGAGAATGGTACGTGGGCACGAGCATGTGACACATGCACTGTCTACCGTGAAGCTGATTCTACCTACTTGTGCACAACCTGCGATGCCCGAGTTCACGCAGCCAAACGTGTCCGTGTCTGCGACTCATGTGAGTCTGCCCCTGCTGCGTTCTTGTGCAAAGCAGACGCTGCGTCTCTTTGCACAGCTTGTGATGCTGAGATTCACTCCGCAAACCCACTAGCTAGTCGCCATCAACGTGTGCCAATATCTGCAAACTCTTGCGGCTCCATGGCCACTGATGCAGATAATAATGACATGCTGGTGGGCGATGAGGATGAGGTGGCTTCCTGGTTGATGGTTAACCCAGGGAAAAACAATAACAGTGGGTTCTTGTTTGGTGTTGAGTATCTTGATCTTGTGGACTACAGCTCAGGCACAGACAACCAGTTGGAAGATCAGTACAGTCAATACCAGAGGAGCCTTGGTGGAGGAGAAGATGGAGTTGTGCCACTTCAAGTTGAAGAATCAACAAGTCACATGCAACAAAGCCAACACAACTTTCATTTGAGTGGTTGCTCTACAGAAGCTCACTACAACTACATAAGTGTTGTGCCAGAGTCAACATCAAGTGACACAACAGTCCAACACGCTAAAGAGGCCATAGACCAAGCATCTGGCCCACCTACTCAGATGGTGCAGCAGCTAACTCCAGCTGACAGGGAAGCTAGAGTCCTGAGATACAGAGAGAAGAAGAAGAGGAGGAAGTTTGAGAAGACAATAAGGTATGCTTCAAGAAAGGCTTATGCAGAGGTAAGACCAAGGATCAAAGGCCGATTTCGCAAAGAGGATAGATATGGAAGCTGATGCAGAACAACTCTTCTCAACATCACTAATGTCCAATACCAGTTATGGAATTGTTCCTTCTTTCTGAACTGCCTAGTTTGGCTAGTTATTACCACGGTTTCTCATATATGAATCCTTAGTTTTTGTGACTTTTGTAAAATTATTACGAGTTAATCAGATATGTTCCTGTAACTGCAGTAGTTTACGCACAACTCTCTATACAAATACAAGAATAAGTGAAATATTATCTTGCGGAACAGTGCCTAACACTGTAATTGAATTGATACCACAATAAAGAAGATATTCATCACTATAAAGAAAACTCAAAAGCAGATTTCAACTTGTCACTTCACAAGAGAGGGACAACCAACTAGTAGCAAAAGATGTTTGATGCCTATTCGAAATACAAATAAAAGAAGAATACAAGTAAACACACGAGAGCCCATAGATAGGCTGCCACAGTATTTCACACTAGGTGTGAATACATTATTGAAGGGAGAATACCAAACTGAGAGAGAGACTCATCACATCATTACATCTTGGATTGTCTTGCAATCTTGAACCACTCAGTGTGGAAAGACCCTTCCACATCAGTCCTTTCATAGGTATGAGCACCAAAGTAATCTCTCTGAGCTTGTACAAGGTTCGCCGGCAACCTCTCTCTCCTGTAAGAATCAAAGTACGCCAGACTCGCAGACATACCGGGAGTGCTTATACCCGAGTTGATGCTCAAGCAGACCACTCTCCTCCAAGCCGACTGCCTCTCGATGATCTCTTTCGCAAACTCAGGATCCACCAAGAGGTTAGCCAGCTCCGCGTTCCTGTCGTAAGCTTGCTTGATCCTGTCCAAGAAGATTGCTCTGATGATGCACCCTCCTTTCCAGATCCTAGCCAGCTCACCTAGCTTCAAACCCCACCCCTTTTCCACGCTCTTGGCGCGGATCAGGTTCATCCCTTGTGCGTAGCTGCAGATTTTGGACGCGTAGAGAGCCTTCCTCACGTCGTCTATCAGCTGCTTCTTGTCAACGGTTTGGTCGGTTAATACATCGCCAAAACCACCTTCCTTGAAGACCTTAGCGGCCTGCACACGCTCGTCCTTAAGCCCGCTGAGGAACCTCGCGTCGAGAGAGGATTCAATGGTGGGAGAAGGAACAGAGAGCTCAGCTGCTTGCTGAACAGTCCATTTCCCGGTACCTTTCATCCCGGTTTTGTCCAAAACCTTGCAACAGAGTATGTAAAAATAGATTAGTCGGTTTAGTTTGCTGAACTGACCGGTTTAATATTCTGTTAATGGTTTAATAGTTTGTTAACACACTCTAGTGATCATTTTAATCAATTTAATTAAATACCTTATCAACCAAATGCCCATCACCCTTATCGTCCTTGATCCCAAAAATATCCGCAGTGATCTCTACCAAGAAACTCTCGAGCTCACCTTTGTTCCACTCAGTGAAGACCCCGTGAAGCTCTTCGTTAGATAGCTTACCAACGGACTTAAGAACATCATAGGCTTCAGCAATCAGCTGCATGTCACCGTACTCAATCCCGTTATGGACCATTTTGACGAAGTTTCCAGAGCCTCCTTTACCGATGTAAGTCACGCAGGGACCACTGTCCCTAACCTGAGCCGCAACCTTGAGAAGAATGTCTTCGATAGTTCTTGTAAGCCTCAAAGGACCCTCCAGGCATCATAGACGGACCGTTACGAGCACCTTCTTCGCCGCCGGAGACTCCCATTCCTAGGTAGAGGAAGCCGTTCTCGGACACGGCTTTTTCTCTCCTCTCTGTGTTCTCGTACCATTCGTTACCACCGTCGACGATGCAATCGCCTTTTTCTAGGTAAGCTGAGAGGGTTTTGATGGTTTGGTCGACGGGTGCACCGGCTTTGACGAGCATGATTATGACGCGTGGCTTTTGGATGGAGTTGACGAAGGACTCGGGGTCGTGGAAGCCGTAGACGGGGAGGTTTCCTTCTTTCTTGGCTCGTTCGACGGTTTCGTCGACTTTGGAGGTTGTTCTGTTGTAGACGGAGATTGGGAAGCCTTTGGAAGCAATGTTGAGAGCTAAGTTCTGGCCCATTACGGCTAGTCCAGCTAAGCCTATTCTAGTTGGTTGTAACAGCCATTGTCTCTTCTTGTTCTCTCTGCTGACAAAAGAAAAAAAAAACACCTCAAAAATCTCAAATCTAAGACGCATCAACACATGTATATAAGTGATGAGATCAAAAGCCAAACTTGGCGTCTAAGTGGCAATAAACTCATAGATTCAACCAGTGATCGAAGTTTCCAACACATAATCAATACAAGTACAAAACTAAGGCTCAATACACACGGAGAAGATTATTACAGATCTAGAATCAAATGACGATCGACGCAGACAGCAGGATCGAAGAACCGATTACTATAGAACAGTCACATATCGATCAAAATGAGATTTTTCAATATAATTTTAGATCAATGATGAGCTTCATGAAAAAGCTGGTGAGATCCGCCGATTACACATGTGACTCGAAAGAAAGAGAGAGAGAGAGAGTGATCGGAGAAACAAACCTGGTTTCTCCCGAATTTGATTTGAAAAGATCTGAAAGACTGTAAGGTTTCGGAGACCGGAGCTGTTGTTTTGTATGAGATTTGTATCAATATGAACGGTCCGATTAGAGCACCAAATAGAAATAAAAGTTCTTGTCAAAATTGGCCACTCTGGGTTAGGTGTGAAAAGGTGAGTGGTTGTAGATCTTTGTCTTTTTTTTTCTCTTCTATATTGGATCCTGTTATTATGTTATAGAAAAATAATGCAAATATATATTCTTTTCATACCTTTTTTATTTTTCTTAATTTGGACATTTTACATTGCAAATTTCCACTGATCATAATTAGTTAAATAATCATGATTTTTTCGTTGAAATATTCATTTCAGATTTCTCTCCATTTTACATTTGCCATCACAAAAGAAACACTTGCAAGAAGGAATGTTCTCTCCAATAAAATCTTCTTTCACCACCAAACAAATGCTTTGAAATAACTCAAACTTGAAATAACTCAACCTTCAAGTTTGAGTTCACACACACAAGTCAATACCTATAAAAGTGAACATTTATGAGGGGACGGTTTAAAATTATAGGACATAGAGTTTCTTAATCTTAGGCAGACAAGTATGAAAGACACAACAAAGAGAGACATTGCAATTTGGGAGGAAGCTTTTGCTGTGAAGAAGTGTTACAATAACAAAAATAAGAAAAGAACTATAACAGAAAGAACGAGCAAAATACTTTGTAACCCTATATATAGAGAAGATAAACGTGTATCAGTTAAAGAATGCTCTGAATGTCTGAAACATATCGATTCGAGTTTACCTCTTATCAATATTTTTCAGTTCTTCGGGTTTGATCTTTTTGTCCATCTCTGTGTCTCTCTAGAGACCAAAATTGCACATCTGCACAAACTCCATTTCGTTATCGACGTATTTAGTCCAGAGAGACTTGTATTGGTTCATTGCAATGTCTAGCCATGGTTTCATGTTTCCATTGTAATGGATCACCGCTGCTTTTTTTATCTCGTCCATGCTCACTCCCGGGTTGTAGCCTAACCCAAGCACATGCCATGATTTGTCCAGCGATTTCGTCTTTGAATAGAATGTCATCAATCCCGGAGGCAGAGTGCCCAATTCCCAGAGAGTCCTGTCTTCATTCTGCTCAGAAAAAAAAAGAAAAACAGAATCAACAGAAGATAATCACATAAACAGATTATTTAATGTGTCTACGTTACTAAGAAAGAAGCATACATTATATCTATCTACTAATCAAGATTGACTTACCAAGTTCTGCCAGTAATGGTATTGATCTGTGCATTTCTCGCGTCTCCAAGCGTTGAGATCAAATATATTCATCCCAAAGGCCCAAGCACAAGCATTGGGGTTAAAGCTCTCTTTGATCAGAGGATGAGTGAAATTTAGGTACTGACCATATCGATGAAAAGAGCCAAAACACGTCTCAACAGCTCCATTCACTTTCCCATCCAAGTTGATCTTCCATAAACCAGTCACGTCCTTCTGCACCACAACATCATCGTCCAAGAACAAGATCTTATTCAGCTTCGGATACATCTCCGGCAAGTAAAATCTGAGATGGTTCAGCATGGAGAGATATTTCGGGTTCTTGAACTTGAGGTTATGGGCATCTTTAGTAGCGTTCTCCGCCTGGTTCTCAAAGTAGAACTTCTGCAACTTGGCAGACTCCAGCTGCTTCAACACCGGCGCATAAGAAGAGTTCAAGAACCTGAACTCCTCCACTGATTTGATCTCAATATGGGCACCACGGTCCAAAGGACGCATCTTAAACCAAACCTTCATGGCCGCGAGATTCATCCGATCAGTCACCACGTGAAACACATGCTTCCACGGCTCCTCGGCGTTCATCACAACCGATCTCACCACAACCGACACAGCAATCACATTATCAGAGAAAATCGCGTAGTGGTAAAGACTCGGATCCTCCACAGCCGAATCAAACGGAGCGTCCTTATACTTCTCAGGATTATTGATCCTCTCTCCCACAAGCCTCATCGCCAAACAATTAAGACTCTTGGGAACCGACTTGGCCGAGATCAAGCTCGCAACAGGCGCCGCTCTTCTTCGCCTTCGCCAACTGCTCCTGAACCGCAAAGATCGTATCTCTCAGCTTCTGGATCTTCAGCTGCGTATCGTAACTCTCTTTAGACTCAACGATCATCATCCTCGCTGTCTTCACCTTATCTTTAACCTCTTTCTCAAGAAGCCTAAACGCGTCTTCCTCAAGAGCACTCCCGTCGAGTTTCAAACCAGGTTTGGACTGCAGATCAGAGAAGTTGATAGCTAGATCTTCAAAGAGCTTCAGCTGCTTAGAAGCGTCTAGTTTCAGCTTCCTAGCGTAAGCAGCATATGCATTCACAAGCGTGAGATGATCAGTGGCTTGCTTGTGGATCATATCCAACCTAGTTTTCAATGGATCCGATTGTAAAGCCAGAAACGTCCTCTGCATATACGCGTTTCCACCACTCGGCAATGTCTACAGAACAAAACGAACAATCGAAGCTCAGATTCAGCGAATTCATTCTACAATTTGATCGAATAGAAGTATAAACGAGCAATTAGAGTTCTAGTTTGGACGAATCGAAGCTCAGATTCAGAGAAATCATTTCTAAATTTGATCGAACCGAAGCATAAACAAAAAGAGAATTGAAGGAGGCGTACGTGATCCTGAGGAGGCTGGTGACGAGAGGAGTTGAGGAAGACGGAGAAGGTGGCGAGGAAGAGGAAAGAGAACAAGGCGGAGATGAAGATCCGGTACGAGAAGAAGCTTCGGAGTCCGGATCCGACTCCGTTACGGCCTCCACGGAAGGCCACCGCCATTGCTACCGTTACACTTTTTTCACCTAGAGCAGTCAGTTAGTTTCCAGATCGGGATTTTTCGATTGGAATCGTTCGTCGGTGGAGCTTCTTTGCTTGGGCTGTGGAGATGAGTGAGTTAAGTTAACCTCTGGAGAGTGACGGATAGATCTCGAAAAACATTTATTAGTGAAGAAAACACGTTAAATCTATTAAACAAATCATTTAATTAAGTGCAGAGTTAACAGACATGTAATGAGGACCTATGGTACTTGGAAGCGGAAGCGGGTACGTGAAAGCGGAAGCGTAAAAAAACGTTTAAGCGAGATTTTTTAAAATATTAGGAAACGGGTACGTATTGGAAGCGTATATTCATATATAAATATATATATATATATAAATTTTAAAAAAAAATTAGGACTAAAAATTATATGATTTAAATTTGAAATAAAGCATTTATTCATTTATAATAATTTTGAAATGATTTTATATTAAAACTGTAAAAATACACATAAATTAAGTTTACAAAAAAATATAATATTAATTATTTTTAATACTTTCATAAATAATTGACACAATATATTTCAATATGTGATATATCTTTAATAAAAAATCTCAATGCATAAAGATAATTTATAGTATTAGTTTTAATATTTGTATATTTATAACTCAATATTCATTACTATTATTTTTTATTTTATATAGATTAAAACTATGGTTTTATATTTTATTGATATACATTGCATTTTTTTTTTAAAACGGAAGTGTGAATCCTAAAACGGAATCGTAAACGTTTTGGAAGCAAGATTCGTAAGCTTTTCACAAGATTCTGATTCCGATTCTGGTTCTGAAGCGGGAAGCGGACGTCCGACGAAGATGCACGCAGATGAGGAAGTGATTGTGATTAGTGACGGGTGAAATAGAAAGGGAAGACCAAACCCATTTCCCCGTCGGTGAGTGCGATTCGTTGACAAAGCTAAACCATTCACACCTATTGTTTCCGTTATTTATTCTTAGATCCACAACTACTTTTCAAATTACAGTATATGGGGCTTTACTATAGCAGGCCTAATGAAGAGTAGATCCAATATTGAAATTAAACGACAAACGACACGTAGTTTCAATCAAAAACATTAAACATCACGTTGTTCAGTCAGTGTTTCCCAAGAATGGATCTCTCTGACAAGTCACAGAGAGTTGGACACGTAGTTTCAATCAAAAACATTAAACATCACGTTGTTCAGTCAGTGTTTCCCAAGAATGGATCTCTCTCACAAGTCACAGAGAGTTGAACAAATGAGAGATCAGATCTTTGTATGCACAGCTCACAAAAGGTTTCAACATACGGTTAAAATACAAATTTCAGCCGACCTGTTCTTTCGAAATCAGCACAATCCTACAACATGATCCTCTTACATATACAGCATATACAGAAGTGAAACATACTATACTAAGACAAGATGTAGATATATTTTCACTTCCACAAACATCATTGAATCTGTAAGAAACTAGTGGACTCCTGCAACAATACAACCATAAGCTTCACTGAGAGAACAAGTAACATCATGTAGATTACAAAAGGTAGCCTGTAGGTTTGCTCTATCCAGATCATGCAAATTATCATAACTAAAGAATCAAGCAGCTAAATAATACTTACGATTCATCTTCACGCCATGACTGCAATCCTATATTACAACTATGATGACAATGTAACTTGACAAACACTTGCAAGATATGGCTTCAAAGTTTTAACATCATTTATTTCATAAAAAGGGAATATATACAACATGAACACTATCGCATTTTCACGATAAGTTCTGGTTACCATAAAACAAAGCGATTCAAGGATCTTTGCCTCTTACACCGTAGCTATTAACATGACAAACAGATAACTATATCTACCCGGCAAGGAAAAGACTGGATGTCACTTCCTTTGTGATCTCCTCTGCCTTTCATACTCAACATCATCAGTAGGAAGCTCAAACCGGCAAACCGGACAAGTATTCCTTATCCCCAGCCAAGGCGTTATACACTCTCCATGATACAAATGCCTACAAGGAAGCCTCTTCACTTCCTTCTCTATTATCATCTCATCTTTACAGACCGCACAAACCACCTCCCCTTCTTCCAACAGTAAGTTCCACAACAGGAAGATCCTCAATAACCCTTTTGGCAGCTGGAGGATTCCCCCTGATCCCAGCTTCGTTATCAAACATGTGCCCAAGAATAGCATCATCAGCATCACCATCACCATCACCCAAGCTAGCTAGATACATGTAATAACTCGGGTCGATATCGCCAGGGTTGATCGTGATACCTTCAGCTTGCTCGATGTAATTAACAACGTTGTTTAAAGTTATCAAAACCTGCCAGTCCAGCTCATGATCTTCTTCTTCTTCTTCATGATCATCTCTCGATTGCGAAGACAAATCTTCTTCTTCTTCATCTTCGGAACTACTAAAAGCTCTAACCGTCCAGTTAATAGCGTTCCGCACCTCCTCCCACTCTTCATTTTCATCACCCAAGTCGTAATCCCAAACCGGAGGTAGACCCGTAACAACCTCGACCCGACCCGACTCATGTTCCACATTCTCACTCTCCCCGGAGGTGAAATTAAACACGTCATCTTCGTAATCGGAATCCGAATCGAGACCGGTCACTCGAAGCCCGGGTTGCTGATCCGACCCCGATCCTGACTCACATCTACTCCCCAAGACTATCTCCCTCTCCTCTTCTTCTCCCTTAGGTTCATAAAAGCCCCATACATTGAAATCATCGCCGGTGAGTCCTCCAGATCCTAAGTACACCCCCTCGGAAGACTCTCGATCGAAGAAATCGATGGGACAGGTGTACGGATCGAGCTCTGAATCCGATCCGGAATCTGAAATCGGGTGGCCTGCGAAGGGGAAATAAGGATCGCAATCGACGTCCCTGTCGTGGAACGGAGGAGAGTCGCAGACGAATACGCTCGTAGACTCATCATCCTGTGTAAAGATCGAACGTTCTACGGCTGCACCGCCGTCCTCCGCCTCTTCTTCGAGGTTGGTTACGGGACCGGGCTTCGTCGTCGACGCCATTGCTGAGTTTCAGAGAAATGTTAAGAAAATAAAAAAATGGAAAATGAATATTTCAGAGGGAAAATCGTATGATCTGATCTGCTGACGTGTAACTGAAAAACTGATGACGTGAAAAAGTGACGCGCCGTTGCCGGGGATCGAACCCGGGTCACCCGCGTGACAGGCGGGAATACTTACCACTATACTACAACGACTTGTTGATTCATATTTGAAAACTGTACATATCAGTTAATTAAATTCGCTTTCAATCGGTTTATAACCGAGTTAACCGAACCGAATTAGTTGTTGTAATCGTTACGATCCCGCCTTATATACCAATGAGATTGAGTTCGTAATGACTCAGAGTCATGCCGGAGAATCTCAGATTCTTGCGTATGACCAGAGCAGTTGTTTCCCTCCAATTGTCTCTAACAGAGAAAATAGTTTCATACAGAAGAGTTCCTGTCTTTTCTTATTTCACAGATTTCGTGAAACAAGTGAACTCAATCAGCACGACAAACTTTTCGTTTGTTTACAAAGAATGTGCCAAGCAAGGAGCGTTAGAGCTTGGCAAGCAAGCTCATGCTCATATGATACTATCTGGGTTTCGTCCCACTACCTTCGTGCTGAACTGTTTGCTGCAAGTCTACACAAATTCCAGAGATTTACTCTCTGCTTCCAAGTTGTTCGATAAAATGCCGCTGAGAGACGTTGTCTCGTGGAACACGATGATAAATTGTTACGCGAAGAGTAAAGACATGGTAAAGGCCAGTTCTTTCTTCAATACGATGCCTGAGAGAGACGTTGTGTCGTGGAACTCGATGCTCTCTGGGTATTTGCAAAACGGCGAGAGTTTTAAATCCGTTGAGATTTTCGTTGACATGGGAAGGGGAGGTGTTGGGTTCGACTGTAGAACGTTTGCTGTTATCTTGAAAGCGTGTTCGTGTTTAGAGGATAGCAGTTTAGGAATGCAGATTCATGGGGTTGTTGTTAGAGTGGGTTATGAAGCTGATGTGGTTGCTGCGAGTGCGTTGTTGGATATGTACGCGAAGTGTAAGAGGTTTGACGAGTCGGTTAGAGTGTTTCGAGGGATTCCGGAGAAGAACTCTGTCTCTTGGAGCGCTGTAATCGCGGGCTGTGTTCAGAATAACTTGCTGTCCTTAGCTTTGATGTTTTTCAAGGAGATGCAGAAGGTAGGTGGTGGAGTGAGCCAGTCGATTTATGCTAGCGTATTGAGGTCGTGCGCTGCGTTGTCTGAGCTGAGATTAGGCGGTCAGTTACATGCTCACGCGTTGAAGTCTGATTTTGCAGGAGATGGGATAGTGAGAACGGCGACGTTGGATATGTATGCGAAGTGTGATAACATGCAAGATGCTCAAATTTTGTTTGACAAGTCAGAGAATCTTAATAGGCAGTCTTATAACGCGATGATCACTGGTTATTCTCAGGAAGAGCATGGTTTCAAAGCTCTATTAGTGTTTCACCGGCTCATGTTAACGGATCTTGGTTTTGACGAAATAAGTTTGTCAGGAGTCTTCAGGGCTTGCGCCTTGGTGAAAGGTCTTTCAGAGGGGCTTCAGCTTTACGGTTTGGCGGTGAAAAGCAGCTTGTCGCTAGACGTTTGCGTTGCGAACGCTGCTATCGACATGTATGGGAAATGCCAAGCTTTGAGTGAAGCCTTTTGTGTATTTGATGAGATGAGAAGAAGAGATGCTGTGTCTTGGAACGCGATTATAGCAGCGCATGAGCAGAACGGGAGAGGATACGAAACGCTTTCTCTTTTCGTCTCGATGCTCCGCTCTGGAATCGAGCCTGATGAGTTTACTTTTGGAAGCGTTCTGAAAGCTTGCGCTGGTGGTAACGGTATGGAGATCCATTCCAACGTTGTTAAGTTAGGAATGGCTTCGAACTCCTCTGTTGGATGCTCTTTGATCGATATGTATTCGAAGTGTGGGATGATAGAAGAGGCAGAGAAGATACATAGCCGGTTGTTTCTTCGAGGCAATGTTCCGGGAGAGGTTGAAAAGATGCACAACAAGAGACTGCAAGAACTGTGTGTTTCATGGAACTCGATCATTTCCGGATATGTCACCAAGGAACAGAGCGAAGATGCTCAGATGCTTTTCACCCGGATGATGGAGATGGGCGTAACTCCTGACAAGTTTACTTATGCAACGGTTCTTGATACCTGCGCGAACCTAGCTTCCTCCGGATTAGGCAAACAGATTCACGCTCAGGTTATTAAGAAAGAGTTGCAATCTGATGTGTATGTCTGCAGCACACTCGTTGACATGTACTCAAAATGCGGAGATCTCCATGATTCAAGGTTAATGTTTGAGAAGGCTCAGAAGAGAGATTTCGTGACGTGGAACGCCATGATCAGCGGGTATGCACACCACGGGAAAGGAGAGGAAGCCATAAAGCTGTTTGAGAGAATGCTACTCGAAAACATCAAACCGAATCATATCACTTTCATATCGATACTCCGAGCTTGTGCTCACATGGGTCTTGTCGAGAGAGGACTCGAGTACTTCTACATGATGAAGACGGAGTACGGCTTGGATCCTCAGCTGCCTCATTACTCCAACATGGTGGACATCTTGGGAAAATCCGGGAAGGTGGAGAAGGCATTGAAGCTTATCCGTGAGATGCCGTTTGAAGGAGACGATGTTATATGGAGGACGCTGTTAGGAGTCTGCGCGATACATAGAAACAATGTAGAGATTGCGGAAGAAGCAACAGCTGCTCTGCTGAGACTTGATCCGCAAGACTCTTCGGCTTATACTCTTTTATCGAATGTGTACGCAGATGCGGGAATGTGGGAGAAGGTTTCGGATTTGAGGAGGAGTATGAGAAGCTTTAAGCTTAAGAAGGAGCCTGGTTGCAGTTGGGTTGAGCTCAAAGATGAGCTTCACGTGTTTTTCATTGCGGATAAGGCTCATCCTAGATGGGAAGAGATCTACGACGAGATTGGTTTGATCTACGGTGAGATGAAATCATTTGATGATTCTTGTTTGGTGCCTGAGGTTGAAGTACAAGACCAAGACCAATGGTACTACTGCTAAATGTGTTGTATGATTAGTGGTTTATGAATGTAGTCCATTTGTATGATTTACCCATATCATAAGTTTACTTACTATAAACAATTTAATTAGAGTATTCATTTGTGTAACTTTTTAGCATACAATGTACAGTTGTCTTGTTTGTTCTGAATGAATACTACATTTATTGACAGCCATAAGCAGTTTAATAAAGTACTTTGCTCTTATCTGTTTTTAATCCAAAAATGTCACTACAAGGATAATAATAGATGAGAGAAAACTAATAAAATCACAACAGAGATAATCAATAACAGTGGGTCAAAACTCCCGAGTAATACCAAAACTGATAAACAGAAAAGAACAAAACAGAGTTTTCATAAGAGTACAACACAAATCTTCTGAAGCCAAAAATCTGATCTCTTGTGTGTTAACATGTTGTGATTATTCTTATGATGTGGAGGCAATAATATCCTCTGTTGTTTTCAGGCGCTTCGCATCCAGCTCTTCTTGGATATTATCTTCTTGCACTGCTTCTTCTTCCTCTTTTAGTTCTTCATTGTGTTGAGTAAGATGGCCATTGACTGCTTCATGACCAATAAGAGAGACATGTTTGCTCGTTATCTGACGACCAGCCCTAAGCTTTGGACCCCAATGTTTCTCTGGATTTGGAAGAAACCGAGCTACTTTCTTCGCCTGCGCCTTGCTCAGCGAACCAACGTGACGCGAAAAATCAACCTGAACGGTAACATAAAACAAAGATTCAAGCTCTGAAATCTATTCAGTTTCTAACAATGCAGAGAAAGACACCAAAAGAGACCTGGTGTGATGGTTCTTTGGACAAGATCACACTTCCGGGGAGTTCAGGGGCTTGCGCCTTTATTGGATGATTCTTAACCTACAAACATCAACAACCAAGAAATAAAACCAGTCAAAAAAACAAGATTTGGTTAAATGAAACACTAATAACATTCTGAATCATCTGTTTAGTTTACCCAGCAACGCATGATGTCCCAGATAACCTCCATAGGGGCATCAGTTTTCATGCCGAGAGGATTCACATGGGTTCCGGAGATACGGTAATTAGCATTGATAACAGCTGATCGAAACATAGCAGCTGATGGTGAAATGCATTTTAGCGTCGCACAAAGATTATGCAGACTCAAAAACAGAGGAACATCTACCAACTCCTGAAAACCAAAAATAGAATCCACTCTTTTTTCACGGTTTATTCTGATAATTTATACACAAAAATGTTACTGCAACTTGCCTCAGAGATTGTGGTAAGTACAGCGTAGATCCGTTCATAAGCAGGATATCTGTCTTTCATGGATTTAACGCTGTTCAAAATAGAAGTCACCCATTCTTGATCATGGATTGGAGCAGACCATATCGGTCCGCCCATGTTATATTTCTTCCCACAGTGGTTGCATTCTTGTGCCACAACTGGACCAATTGCTGGAAGATACCTCACACTGTTGTTCTGCCAAACAATGATTCAAATATTTTATTAGAAAATGGTTTCAAGATTAAAAAAAAAAAAAATTATGTCAGAACAACAAGAATCATTGGCTATAATAATCCAAGTTTCTCTATCATCTTAGGAGGTGCATTGCATAGAGAATGTTCAAACAGGTGCATATATACCTTTGGAAGAGACCTTCCTACAGGTTGAAGATGGAAAGAATCACAACCAATGCATTGATAGACGTAAGAAAGCTTCAATGGAGTGTTCTTCATTGCACTCGCCGAGCTGTGACAATTTGATTAAGCGCTTTGAGGTTTCAGTGAATCAAAAGACAAAACAGAACATTTTACAATGTTTGATTAGACAAGGAGAAGCTCACGTGTAAACGCGTACAAAGACACGAACATAGAAATCCATTTGCACAGATAGCACCGGAACAATATACCGCTTGTAGCGGTTGGCATGGCTCTACATTTAAGGGAAAAAGAACATAAGAAAAATGATTTATTTGGTAAAAGAGGAAATGGCTAAGATAAACAAACCTCGATGCTGGCAAGGAGGATCCTCAAAGCCATCTCATGATGATACTTCCCTCTCAATGGGTAAGAACCATATCTGATACATTAAAGAATCGGTTAAGCCAAATGTCAATATACTTGGTTCATGTTGAGAGGTGTGAAGGGAATAAAACACTCACTTGGAATAGCAAACTTCACCGTTACCGCCACATAACACCGCCATGTCAGTTGCCGTGCACATGAGCAATCCACCATCCGAGACTGATTGAATAGCCGAGTCAAGGAAGATAGACGGTGATCCATATGGATCCAGATCAACCTAAGAAGATTATTAACCAGGATTAGTTTTTAACTATAACAACCAATATGCAAATGAACACAGCAAATGTGAAACAGAAGCTTTACCACATCAAATTCGTTAGGGTGGGTAAGCATATGGACACGAGCATCGGTATGATGTGACTCCACCTTTGAAATAGCCAGCGAGCCATTGAACTTTATGTTTCTCTGGCAAGCTTCCACCGATGCTTTTATAAAAGAAAAAAGGACACAATGTTAGTCTACTGATAAGAGTTCCCCTACAATCTAATTCATTAAGAATCGAGAAGAAGATTACCAATGTCATTGTCCAAGGCCACAACCTGACCAATCCCTTCTATTTCACGTGCATATCTTAAAGCTCGCAAACCAGAAGCTGACAAAGCCTGAGAATGCATTAAAAGTTATCTAACTGCAAGATCTCAACAAGCAATGAAACCAAGAGAGTGAATAATATAGAACATAGGAAAGACCTCGAGCACTTTCGGAGGCTTGAGTCCTCTAAGTGCAACTCCTTCCGGTTTTTTAGAAGCAGAGCTTGGTGGGTCTTCAGATGCTACTTGGTGCTCACCGTTCTCAATTGGAATTCCTTCCTTGGAAGCTTGAGAAGAATCCTTGTCAATCACATTGGAAGCTGATCTGTTTCTTTTGGAAGACTTAGCTTCATGCTCTTGCTTGCGTTTGGATATAAATTCTCTTAGGACAGCTATAGACATGTCTCTGTTGTTCACCTAACCAAGTAAAGTTTTAACAATCAAATACCATTCAAAGTTGTGATCTTTTGGTTTCTCATTGACTCAATCATCCAAACTATAGAAAAGAGAGTTCTCAGAGATTCATAATGAGCTAATTGATGTGAGAATCAATAATGTTCAACAAAGCTACGAACTTTGGAAACAAAATCAAATAAGCTAATACAATGGAAGAGAAACAATAAGCAGAACCTGAGCTTTATTGAAGAAGACTTGGTTCTTCTTGTGAAGGAGGATCTCAGCTTCTCCTTCCTTGATAACGGTGTAGTCATTCAGATCCGATTCCATTGCTCTCTCTCTTATTATCAACAGGAGACTCTTCAAGTTATCCCCTTCTATACTCTGCTGTTTTAGGGAGAAATTTGGAGGAGGTTAGCTTTAAAACCCTACTACTCTGCATTAACAAGTGGGAAGTTTTTGTTTCCTTTGGAAAAAAAAAAAGGAAAAGAAAAAAAAGACAGTTGATTTGTACTTTGTAGTAATTAGAAAATTGAATTTGGACATAAATTAACATAATAAAACATAACGGATACGGATGTAAGAAAAGCAAACGTTAGGGACGGGACTAGGGAAAAAAAAGATCACAGCAAAAAACACTTGGCCCATGCAGGTTTCGAACCTGCGACCTTCGCGTTATTAGCACGACGCTCTAACCAACTGAGCTAATGGGCCATTTGATATGCAGTAAGACCTGAGGATGATTTGACCAGTCAGAATAGAGACAAACATGAGATGGACCCTCCTGTGAATCCCATCAATCAACTTCGTTTTTCTTACTAGGGGTTGTGTAACTTGTGTTGAAAATGTAACAAAGAATGTATATACGCATGTTGAAAATGTTGTTGAATTTTTTTTACCAAAACATGTGTTTGGCTTTTATGCCTTTGAACAATGCTACGTCCAATGGAAACATGTGTCTTCTAGCTAGGTAAGGGATTTTTAAGTACCGAACCACATTTGTACATGATGATAAAGAGCCCTTTGATCCATGTTTTCCGATTACTATATTGGCAACGTTGATACGTGTCCATGAGACTACGGCAAATTAAAGAAGGATTTAAGACTCCAAATGAGACTACACTTGGTTGACTCTGCCAAGGTTCGGATAGTCTTGACTCTTCTTCTTCTTCCTCGTACCATTTCAACAAACCAAGAACGGTAAAAAAAAAACTCTGAAAATCTCCAAGGATGAAAATGTAATTAAAGTATAGGGACAAGTCACTGCTACACTCAGTGTGGTTCCTCTGGCTCAGCCAGCACGCCTCCCACAAAAAGTCAAAACTTCCCTACGTATCAATTATATGTCGACACGTGTCCATCAGACCACATCACCCATCTTGTTCCGTAACCTCACTGTTTAGATTTTGTTTTCTTTACTTTCTGACGTCTTTTAGCTGTTTTCTGTAAAATATATGCACGGACTTCCTACGTCACCTGAGACTTCCCTCTTAGATTCTTTGTCCAAAGGAAGATAAAGATTTCAAAAATCATTTCACTTGTTTAGTAAGTAAATGCATACTTTACAAATTACAATGGTGGTACGAAAAAGTTGGTGGTGAAAACTGATACCTTGCACATAATAACTGCATAAACATATGTAATAAAAAAAATATTTAAATAGAGACAACGATGATTTTGTAATTCTTTCAGTCAACAATATTAGAATGAAACTATTTATATTTTTGTACCTCTAAATCAGAGATTACCCATGAACAAAAAAAATATCTTATACCATTCTTGTACTCATCTAAAAGACTTTAACTCCCGAAACTCTGGCAAGCAATGGCCAAATATAGAACATTGGAGAACATAGTTAAATCTACTTTTCAAAAGGTTCTTAGTTCTTTATAAGAACTAATCAACAAACTCAATTAAGTGTACATTTTATATGTATGCATGTGATATATATATATATATATATATGATACATTTTTTTCTCACTTGTTATTTTCAGTTTAGACAATAGCATGACTTTAAGAAAACATGTGACTTAAACTAAAACAAACAAACCCGACAAAGCACCCAGACCAGATGGGCAGTATTCGCGATCAACCCGGACAACGCACCCGGACCAGATGGTTTCTCCGCGAGTTTCTACCAGACTTTCTGGGACGTGATTGGTGATGATATATATCGAGACATCCGAGATTTTTTCGACTCCAAATTCCTGCACCCAAGACAAAATGAAACGCATCTTAGGCTCATTCCGAAGGGTTCTGGAGCGAAAAGGGTATCGGACTATAGGCCGATTGCATTGTGTAATACCCATTACAAGATAATCGCAAAGATTCTATCAAAACGACTCCAGCCACTGCTTCATACATTGATCTCACCGTCCTAGTCGGCGTTTGTTCCGGGGAGAGCGATCTCGGATAATGTCTTAATCACACATGAGGTTCTCCATTATTTGAGACAATCAGGGGCAAAGAAGAGGGTTTCGATGGCGGTGAAGACGGACATGAGTAAAGCTTACGACAGAATTGAGTGGAACTTCTTGGAAGCGGTTCTAAAGAAAATGGGCTTCCATGCTACTTGGATATAATGGGTTATGGAGTGTGTGTCTTCTGTCTCGTACTCCTTTCTCATCAATGGAGGGCCGCAAGGAAAAGTTAACCCGTCACGAGGGCTGAGGCAGGGGGATCCACTCTCTCCTTACCTCTTTATAATGTGTACGGAGGTCTTATCGGGACTGTGCAACAAAGCACTTGAGAATGGGACGCTGCCAGGAGTTAAAGTAGGCCGCAACTGCCCACCCATCAATCACCTACTGTTCGCCGACGACACGATGTTCTTCGGGAAGTCTAATGCCGCAAGCTGTGCCACATTGCTCTCAATCCTGAAGAAATACGAGGCTGCTTCGGGACAATGCATAAACCGAGCAAAATCGGCTATAACTTTCTCAGCCAAAACGAACCAGGAATGCAAGACACGGGTTAAGAGAGAGCTCAATATCAGTGGGGAAGGAGGTATTGGGAAATACCTCGGGCTACCGGAGCATTTTGGAAGATGGAAAAAGGATATATTCGCTTCGATTGTGGACAGGATAAGACAGCGAGCTCAGAGTTGGACAAGCAGATTCCTATCAGGCGCTGGTAAGATGGTACTACTCAAAGCTGTGCTGGCTTTAATGCCTACTTACGCCATGTCGTGCTTTAAACTTCCGGTCTCGTTGTGTAAACAAATACAATCGGTGTTGACGCATTTCTGGTGGGACGTTAAACCAGAGTTAAGGAAGATGAGTTGGGTGTCGTGGGATCGACTGACGTACCCGAAGAGTGCTGGAGGACTCGGTTTTCGAGAGATAGAAGTGTTCAACGATGCCCTCCTAGCAAAGCACACCTGGAGACTACTTAAGAACCCGTCCTCTCTGTTAGGACAGACGCTCCTTAACAAATACTGCAAGGACTCCGACCTGCTAACTTGTACAGCCCCGAACTCCGCTTCACACGGTTGGAGAGGAATCTTGGCGGGCATGGAAGTTCTCAGGAAAGGTCTGGGCTGGTGTGTAGGAAGTGGGGAGAACATCAATGTTTGGACTGATAGTTGGCTCTCAACGGAGCAGCAAATAACTCCCATAGGACCACCGACGAAACTTAATCAGAACCTCAGAGTTAAGGACCTCATGGTACAGAACACGACGAGCTGGAATGTTGAGGAAATAACGCTCCACCTACCCCAATATAAATCGCAGATCATGAGGCTGATCCCGAGCGTATACCAAACGGAAGATGAGCTTGTTTGGCTAGCGGAGAAGTCTGGTAATTATTCTACCAAGTCAGGGTATGCGCTGGCGAAGGTACATAATGGGAACCAGCAAGATGCTTTCAACTGGAAACGTTACGTTTGGAACGTTGAATGCTCCCCTAAGCTAAAACAGTTCCTATGGAAGCTCAAAAATAATGCCCTGGCAGTGGGAGAAACTCTACTAAGAAGAAGGATGTAAGTGGATGGAAAATGTAAAAGGTGCGGTGAGGATGAATCAATCTTCCATGTCATGTTTGCTTGCCCGATGGCGAAGAAGGTGTGGGACTTAGTCCCAGCAATGGCGACTCCGGTAAGGAGTAGTTGCAATTCGATGGAGGACCTTCTCAAGGCATGCGCCCGGATGATGAACTTACCGCCGACAGGACTGGCTACTCCTCTATACCCATGGATTTTTTGGGTGCTGTGGACTAGTAGGAATCAATTGATTTTCGAGGATAAGTCTTTCTCAGAAACAGAGATGCTGGCTAAAGCTCTTAAAGCGGCAAAGGAGTGGTAGGCTTCGCTCCCACAAAGAAAACAAGCCTCTGTTTCAAAGAAAGATAAGAGACCCTCTGACGGTCAGAACCTTCTTGCCCAGGTACCGCAAAATGTGAAACTCTTGTACTCGGATGCGGCCTGGAATTGCACTACCCTTGCAGGTGGTCTAAGCTGGATAGGCACAGACGCTGCCGGCACTCACCTGCTCCAGGGAACGGAGAACAAACGCTATATTGCCTCGGCTCTAGCAGCAGAAGCATTGGCGCTAAAGGCAGGCCTCTTGCGACAGGAATCAAAGACGTAATCTGTGCATCAGATTCTAAGAGTCTTATTGACATGATCACATGAAACAAATCTGTGGTGGCTATCCGAGGGATACTCCATGACATCGGCGTGTTGAGTCAATCCTTCGACTCTATCTCTTTTAAGTTTATTTCTCGAGTCTGTAATGAGCCGGCTGATAGGCTGGCAAAGAACTCTCTGTTTCAGTTTTCAAACAATCTCTCTGAGATTGATAACAATGATCCTGTTTAAGTTTTTTAATGGAATGAAAGGTTTGAACAAAAAAAAAAAAAAACTAAAACAAACAAACAAAGTGATCACCAAATATCTATCAATATATCAAACATACACGTACGTTTATATGTATTATATGTAAGAGTTTTCTCAAACAATTAGTCCCTGTTATTACTTTTGACTCATTTTTTTGAGCAACATACACGTACTTTTGACTCATAAGAAGCGATTTAGGATTATTACTTTTGACTCATTTTTTGAGCAACATACACGTACTTTTGACTCATAAGAAACGATTTATTATTTTTAGAAATCGGCAAATAAGAGGGATTTCTCAAAAAAATATAAGTATATGCATAAAGGAAAGCGAAAATATAACAAAAGTTGGTCTGAAACTTGAACCTTGTCAAGTAGATAGGAGCCAATAGACATGCGACACATACATGTCATGTCCATATTAAGGTATGAGAGGTTTTTCTGCAACTTGTGAAGTAGAAAATGATGATAGCTACTTTCGTATCATTGTAGAAGCCAATGCTATTCCCACTCTCACGCGCCTTACCACTTGGACAATTTTAATACTTTCATTTCATTGGCAAATCAATATACATAACTACATAAACAGACGTATGTTATGCTATATCCATATCAAAGTTTTAAAAATTGCTATGAACTTAGGTAATGTATTTAAAACTTAAAGTGTGGAAATCTATGAACTTGGGTAATGTTTTTAAGAGTTAAAGAGTGAAAATACAGTAAGTAATTATTTCTATATAGGCATGGATTATAATCAGAGAACATAAACATCATTTTTCTTAATTAGTTGCGTCCCTGTGACACACGCACAAAAGAAGAGAGTGTGAAAATGTTTTTTCACCTTTTTGTAAAAGAGGGAGGACAGAGAAAGAGTAAAGAAGTAGAGAGAGAGAGAGAGAGAGTTGGAACACACCAGCTACATCACCAAACCCTAGTAATCTCTCATCCGCACAAGTATCTTATCTTTATAGCTTTTAAAGATTGACAAAAGCTTTCTTCAGATTCACAATCTCATCACACACACACAACCCTTCAAAAAAAGAAAGAAAGAACAGACAAAAGATCTAAAGAATAAACAAGAACCCTACTACAATCAAATCAAAACCAAACCAAGAAGCAAAAGTTTCCTCTTTATATTCTCTTCTCCTCTTCTTGTTCTTGAAAAACTAGGGTTTTGTTTTATTGTCCAAAAGAAAAGATCTTTCATCAGAAAAAGCAACACCAAACTCATGTTTGTGTGTGTGTCTGAATATAGATAAACAAATTACATCACATAATAAGGTTACATATAAAAGAAGAAGGAAAAATGGGAAGGGGAAGGGTAGAGCTAAAGAGGATCGAGAACAAGATTAACAGACAAGTCACGTTTGCTAAGCGTAGGAACGGTTTGCTGAAAAAAGCCTATGAGCTTTCAGTTCTCTGCGATGCTGAGGTTTCTCTCATCGTCTTCTCCAACCGTGGCAAGCTCTACGAGTTCTGCAGCACCTCCAAGTACTTCTATATCCTTTTCTCTTTCAACATAGATATGTGATAAAGTTATTAGATCCGTGTATAAATCTTTAATTTTGAAAGATCTTGTGACGTTTATCTTTCTTGATTACTTTTTGACATTCTTGATTTTCAGTTTTTTAAATATGAACTCTTAAGGTTTTGATTATAGATGGATGATTCAGTTTTTAAATGATTGAATCTCGAGATCTGATCTCTTCTGCTTCTTAGGGGTTTTTGAGTAGATTCGAAAACTATAGGTTAAAGAAGTGTCATAATGATGTACTAATATGTTTGTCTCTACACAGATATAGTATATGTC
Organism: Brassica incana; assembly: GCA_945779075.1. Taxonomy (NCBI): domain Eukaryota; kingdom Viridiplantae; phylum Streptophyta; class Magnoliopsida; order Brassicales; family Brassicaceae; genus Brassica; species Brassica incana. Next base: position 567,257 of record CALZFW010000057.1, read on the forward strand.
TGATTAGAGATTATTAAAGTAGTTAAAGATTCACAGATTTCAATAAAATATATAAAGATCCAACGTAGAATAATTTGTGGATCCATGCATTAACCAGTCTCTACTTCATGCAGACATTTAAGCACCAAAGCAATTTAATTACATCTCTTTTCAACTAAAATCTTCTTTTTAACGTTTTTTTAGTTTCTTAATTCAGCCACTAATTAAATTAGTAATCAAATCAATAGTTTGTTTTTCTCATATTTATGTTTGATGCTTTGATCTTTCAGCATGCTCAAGACACTGGAAAGGTACCAGAAGTGTAGCTATGGTTCAGTTGAAGTCAACAACAAACCTGCCAAAGAACTCGAGGTTTAAATCTCCACCTCTCTACCATCTTTTAGTTAAACTATATTTGATATAACTAAGACAGAAACTAGAGCTTCAAAATTAAAGATTCACAGATTGGAATTAAATAAAATTTTCAGTAAATGAGTCCAACATTAACGTCTCTTTGCTTGACATTTTTCAGAACAGCTACAGAGAGTATTTGAAGCTGAAAGGTAGATATGAAAATCTGCAACGCCAGCAGAGGTATGTATGCAAATACATTAATCTGTATGCTCACATATAAACAGCTTTAAATTGATGCAAGTGTATGTTTGCTGCAGAAATCTACTTGGAGAAGACCTTGGACCCCTCAACTCAAAGGAGCTAGAGCAGCTTGAGCGTCAACTAGACGGCTCTCTCAAGCAAGTTCGTTGCATCAAGGTGACTTAACTATTCCATTGTATATCTACAGAACACACTTGAATTGGTTTAGATGCGTGAAAAATGCTTGTTTTGTGTATATAGACACAGTATATGCTTGACCAGCTCACTGACCTCCAAGGCAAAGAGCATATCTTGCTTGAAGCCAATCGTGCTTTGTCAATGAAGGTACGTAGATGATGTTTCTCTCTCTCGTCTAGTCCCCATTTATATATAAGCCTGAATCTTACAATCTTCAACTACGCTTTTGTTGTGCATTAATTAGCTGGAAGATATGATAGGCGTGAGAAGTCACCAAATAGGAGGGGCGTGGGAAGGTGGTGATCAACATAATGTTGCGTATGGACATCATCAGGCTCAATCTCAGGGACTATTCCAGCCTCTTGAATGTGATCCCACTTTGCAAATGGGGTAAGCCAAACAACTTATCTTTCTTTTATCCATTTAAGAGTTTGATAAAGCCCAACACTGTGGTTTCAGAAGGATTTCTAATGTAGATTGTTAAACAGATACAACCATCCAGTGTGCTCAGAGCAAATGGTAGTAACGGCACAAGGTCAGTCATCCCAACCAGGAAACAACGGCTACATCCCTGGCTGGATGCTGTGAGTATGATACTTCTTCTACGCCCAATAAGGATCTTTCAGGATGCAAGTGGTGGGTTCTTGATAATGATGATGAATGAGAATGGATTCTATGAATTAAGTATGGTTTTGTGTTTATATATGCTGCTGCATAAGACTTCTGATTTCTAGACATAAGTGGCTATAACTGTCATAGCCTTCAATATCTCTCTTCTGTTTTAGTAGATGTTTGTGCCTTTTGAGACCTTTGCTTATATATAAATGGATTGTAATGAGTGAAATGTTAACATTAACCATGTCTGATCTGGTTAACTACTTTATCCTGTCTTTTAATAATTGCAAAACGCGGTTCGAATGCTAACAGGAACCCGCAGAGACTAAATAAACTCTCAAAATTAACAGTGAGATTCAACAACACTTCACAATGCCCACCAAGATCCAGGTTTTGTTTCCAGTTCTAGTGCACAGAACAGATTATTACAATATCTTGATCTTACAGAGACAGGAAATAAAGCACAGACCTGAAAAGTAAAATGGTACAGAGGTTCTGCATGAGCTATGTGGGCTACTGGGCTTACCATCTAATTCAGCTGCTTACTTATATCCAACGCCCACTCGAAGCGCGTTTAATGGCTAAGACAGCCTATACTGTTTTGCCCAAACGAAAATAATGGCGGCGTCATGCTTAAGACATTAAGGCACCGACACAAATTTATTTGTTTTCGTGGGAGACTGGGCGTATTCGTTAAGGTACTACAATGTATTCGTATATCGTAGTATAATCATCTCCCTACAAATTAAGTGTTTAAGGTGTTTTCATAAAACATAAAACACTAACATAATGTACGTAATATGCATATATATTATACGTTTGCTACTACGGAGCACGCATAATAAAAAAAAACAAGGATTTGACAAAAAAAACAAGTATTAATCATTTAGCAAAAATTAAATGCTGATCTGCAATCTAAGTTGGGTGGTAAATTTAAGAGTGATTTACGCTAATGGGATTTCATTTCGCGTTACGACCAAAGCGAACCCCACGTCAATAAATACTAATGCACCTACCACATTTACGTACATACAAACCCACTATTTGTTTGCTAAACTAATTAACATGCACGTACCGATTTTCCATGCGTATGACGTGTATAACATTTATAAAATGTGTATATATGTTTTTTTTTTTTTAAATTGTCTGTTATATACTACACATGTTTAACAAATATAAATAGTTGAATTATATTTTGAACTGGACATAGTTAGTATTAAATATGCAATGTCTTTTTTTTTTTTTGCTAACTTTTGGAAAATAAATATGCAATGTCACGCATCGCAAGACCATATATGAGGAGACTTCAAACATCAGTTTCGTTGGCGAGTGTCTTTCATATTAAAAGCCTTTTATCTACTTCGAACCACAAACTAATCCATCATAAATTTGGTATCTTCACGAAAAAAATGAAAATCCGTGTCAGTCAACACCATTATTTTTAAACTTAATTTGTACTTTATGCATTCAATAAAATTTAAAATAATATTAAAAGTATATATGGGTTGTTTTCTTTTCGTGTCGTAGATTTCTAATAATACAAGTTAATTTTTTTTTTGTGTGTGGTAAATAGCCATATAGTTTATATACGGAATTTATGTGTATACACGCACTCATGTGACTATAATTGTAACTTGAGAAAATAGTAAAATACAAACAAAACAGGCAACTCTCCTGGTCACGGGCATTTGTCCTTTATCTCTTATTTTGGAGAATTTTCTCAATCCTCATATTAACCATGTTTTTGTTTTTTTTTTAATTATGTTTTAAACTGAATTTATATTTCTAATTTTTTTTTGTTCACAATGAAAAGTCTGCAAATATATTCTAAAGTTTAGCACACATACGATATAAATGCATGCATCAGAAACTTTCTATGACATAATCATTCTGACACTAATTATGTGACTTGTCTGATTAATCATTCCATCATTTCGCGTTTTCTAATGTAAATATGATTTTTTGTTCATTTGCATTCTGCATAGGTTTTCTAAAATGTATATTCATTTCATCTCTAATGTTTTCTAATTTCTACTTCTTTAAGCTTTAAACATTGATTGTGAGACTCATGAGACATAGCTTATAATTTGTTTGTTTTAATTGAATAATCTTATAAGAAATTTACGTTCTAAAATTTACACTTCTTCATAATGTTTGGTTTTTATGGTTCTCTTATTTCAACCAAAAAAATACTTATTTGTTTACTAGTATAGTGGTCGTCACTCACCAGTAATAACTAATAACTAATCAATATATAAAGGACAAATCTCTTAAATAACTCATTTTAAATTTTTGTCACAAAAATAACTTTAAAAAAAGAAAATGATCAAAATAACTCTTTTTTATTTTAAAAAATTTAATTTTAATTTCTTAATTTTTTAAAATTTGAAACCATATCCCCATAATCCCACCACTTAACTGTAAACCTTAAATCTAGATTAGTTAAACCCAAGGATAAAAACTTAAAACTATACCCTTTAATAAAACTTATTTTGGTTATTTTATTCATTAAAGGCTATTTTTGTGACAAAACTTAAAAAATAGTTATCATAGGAAATTTCTAATATACAAATTACAAATTCCTAATAATATCTAGACTAATTAAGATGATTAACTTTTTTTTGTTTAAATTTTATATTCAGTTTTGAACAAATATTAGTTTTCTGTTTCTGCGTCTTCAAAGTTCTACCGCAATTGATTAATGATTTGGTCAAACAATCTTCAAAGGTTGACTCTTTACATAGCTTTGTGAAAAGAAAAGAAAAACATGTTTATATTCTTTTTAATGAATGTTAAAACAAAAACTGTTTACATCAAATGCATCTTAGTTTACGAAAAAATAATGTAGATACAGACTTCCACTCTCTCCCGCCAAACCATACAATGTCTATATATTCTTTTAGTGATCAATATAAAATCTGAACTTATATAAGAAAAAGATCAAGTAAATGTGGTATGTTATAGTTGAATATAATATATTTAAATTAACTGAATCTGCGTAATTTTGAAGATTATTTCCTTTTATATTATTTTTCGCATATACTATTATGGTAAAGCAGAGCAATATAACAATGGCTCCAACTGTCTCAGACAGAAGAGGTTAACAAAACGGTCTCAAACAAAAAAGACAACCGACAAAAAAAAAGAAAAAGAAAGACAGCTCACTTGTTTTGTTTTTGAGCTTTGTAATTGAGAAAGTTGTTATCTTTTTCCCCCACATTCTTGTCCTCATCGTCTTCTTCTTCTTTCTTTCTTCCCAATCTCTCTGACCAGCTTCGATTCAGTGTTTTCCGTGTTCTTCGGTGGTGATCAACGACCGGATCTGCTCGAAGAAAGAAGCATTCTATCTACTCGCATTCTCTCTCCACCTTTTGAATTGCGGCTTTACTTACATTTAAGCTTAAAGCATCGCCATTGCAGAGTTTCCTTGTAATCTGGAGAGTTAGCTTCCAAGTCTACATCGAAATTGAGATCTGTTTGTGCGTGGAGAGTTGAGACTTGTCGGTTCATAAGCACAGATCAATCTTTGATTTTAGTGGTAATTGATTAGTAGGAGAGAGAGAGAGAGAGAGAGAGAGAGAGAGAGAGAGAGAGAGAGAGAGAGAGAGGTCGTGTTAATCCCTCCGGAATGTGGGGTTGACTTTGTGAGAGATTCTGGAATTTTCCGAGGGAGTAATAAATGTTCTTCCCTGTTTTTGCGTCGTGATTACATATTTTGAGATCTGGGCTCATTATTACAATCTCAGCAGAGAGAGAGAGAGAGAGAGAGAGATTCTTCTTCTTCTTCTTCTTCTTATTATCCGAAGAGACTTATTCTATTTGTATATCTCCTGAGAGCAAGACTCAAGGTTGCCTCAAGATTAGCTTGGAATCTGTTTTGGATGAAATCTTCTGGAGTAATGTGTGAAGCAGAGAAGTTTATATACCACAAGAAGAAGCTCTTATTAGAGATGAAGGTTAAGTTTCTAGGAGACAGCAAGTTGAAGAACTCCTTGGTTTCCAAGTCTCGTATGAGCCTATGGATGATCCGTGCTATCACCATACTGTTGCTATGGAGTTGTTGTGTTCATCTGGTGGCGGTGGGAGGGATGTGGGGACCTAGATTGTTGAAAGGCTGGCCTTCTTGTTTCAACAGTCACCATGATCTCCCAATGGCTTCACAGGAAATGACTTCTCTTCCAATGAAAATAGCCCTCCCTCCTAAAAGTAAGCTAGCTTTGTTTTGCTTTCTGGTTATGTTAGCTTTGTCTGCAACACTCTTGGAATGTCTTAAAATTTTTCTTTTATACTCTTTTGTTTTGACTCTCAGGGCTATATCAGAACAATGGCTATCTTATGGTTTCTTGCAATGGAGGACTCAACCAAATGCGAGCTGCGGTAAAAGATCACAACTAATCTATTTGTTTTGTCAGTGAATCTTTCCGGTAGATATGACTTTTTGGACTCTGTTTGCTTTTCTTCAGATATGTGATATGGTGACTATTGCAAGATACATGAATGTCACACTTATTGTCCCAGAGCTTGACAAGACCTCTTTTTGGAATGATCCTAGGTATAATTATTATTCCCCATCCATCTCATTCTGAGCTTATTTTACTTCTCTTGAAAGTTGTTGATTGGTTTCTTATGTGGGCAGTGAGTTCAAAGACATATTCGATGTGGATCACTTCATAACTTCTCTAAGGGATGAGGTTCGTATCCTCAAAGAGCTTCCTCCAAGGCTTAAGAGAAGGGTTGAGCTTGGCGTTTACCACACAATGCCTCCTATTAGCTGGTCCAACATGTCCTACTACCAAGACCAGATTCTTCCACTGGTGAAGAAGCATAAGGTCTTACATCTGAACAAGACCGACACTCGACTTGCTAATAATGAACTTCCTGTTGAGGTTCAGAAGCTGAGATGCCGAGTAAACTTCAACGGGATTAGATTCACTCCAAAGATTGAGGAACTAGGTAGAAGAGTGGTCAAGATCCTGAGGGAGAAAGGTCCCTTTCTTGTTCTCCATCTCAGATACGAAATGGACATGCTGGCATTCTCTGGTTGCTCTCATGGTTGCAACCGCTACGAAGAGGAAGAACTCACAAGAATGAGGTTATAACAACAAAAACATTTCATCTTGTATTAAAAGTTCTTCTCGGTATTATTGATGTAATCATTCTTTTTTTTTTTTGATTGCTTAGATATGCTTATCCATGGTGGAAAGAGAAGGTAATAAACTCAGAGATGAAGAGGAAAGAAGGTCTTTGCCCATTGACTCCAGAAGAAACAGCTCTGACACTATCTGCCTTGGGGATTGACCGTAATGTTCAGATTTACATAGCTGCCGGAGAGATATACGGTGGTAAAAGGCGGTTAAAGGCTTTAACAGACGTCTTTCCCAATGTGGTTAGTAGCTTATTGTCTGAAATATTCACTCATAGTGTCAGTCACTGATGAATCTTTGATTAAAAAAATAAAACAGGTGAGGAAAGAAACTCTGCTGGATTCCTCTGATTTGAGTTTTTGTAAGAACCACTCTTCACAAATGGCTGCTCTTGATTACCTTATCTCGCTAGAGAGTGATATATTCGTTCCTACTTATTATGGGAACATGGCCAAAGTTGTGGAAGGTCATCGCAGGTAAATCATTTGTTGCTAACAATAATGTTTCTTTCATTATTGGCTAATGCATTTAATCATCATCCTCACTTCCTCAGGTTCTTGGGGTTCAAGAAGACGATTGAGCTAAACAGGAAGTTCTTGGTTAATCTTATAGATGAATACTACCAAGGATTAGTGAGCTGGGAAGTGTTTTCGACCAAGGTGAAGGCCTTTCACGCTACAAGAATGGGAGGTCCCAAGAAGCGGCTTGTGATACCGAATAAACCGAAAGAAGAAGACTACTTCTATGCGAATCCTTATGAATGTCTTCAGCTGTTACATGAGAATGATAATAGCAATTCACTAGATGAAACCATATGATCATAGACACCACCATTGTCCTACATTAAGATTTGGCAGGGTGATGCAGGACATGGATGGGTAGAGAATGGAGTTTATCTCTGGGGGGATTATATTAATCTTGAGGATGAGACTTTTAAAGAGGTTATGTAGGGTTCTTTGGTGTATAGAGACATCTGAAGAGCTTCCGTGGATGTAGAAGAAAGGTTCTGAAGACTTGTCATTTTGGCACCATCACCTCCTCATCCATGGACCTGCAGTTTTGTAGCTGAAAAATAAACAATGCAGTGAATAATTATGTTACACATTATTATAGTTATTTGATTAAATAAATAACTGTTCTATTTCTTATCCATTGATGAATAAATTCTGATGAAACGGTATGAACTCAAAAATTAACACCAAAGACTCAAGGAATATATATATATGATTTTATTATTGAAACAAAAAGCTCAGAGTATAGATTGTATCGGTCTTAAATAGAACTACACACCATCACTATTTAAATAAACTCTGGCAACTTTAAAACGAACTGAATAATCACCGGAAAGTCAGAAAAAAAAAAACAAAACGGGGAAGGAAAGAAGATAGATGATATAGGTTAAGCTAATAACCAAAACTGCGGTGAATTTTTTTTTTTTTATCATGCTGCTCAAGCTTTGGTGGCCGGGTTAAGCTCATCCCAAGCTTCAATCCAGGTGACCATAGCATCAGCAAGCTTGTCAAAGTAAGGATCAATGGCGCTAAGCTTCTCCTTCACCATCTTGGACAGTTCAATGTAGCATTGTTGAACCGTCACAGCTTCTTTGGAGAGCTTTGCGCTCTGGAAGAATGGAATGATGTCCTCCTGCCAGAAAATTCCCTTGTATTCCTTCTTCAAGTTCACAAATGGGTTGCTTGCCTTGCTGTGGTAAATGTAGGGAAGACCTGTCTTCACTCCTAACCCCAAATGGTCACAGATCACCTAATGAACAGACCCATAAGAGACCAATAAGTATTCAAATATAGTCCTAAAACTATGAAGGAGAATGGGAAAGTAAAGTACCTTGACACACCATCCAGCCCACATATCGTCGTAGCGACCAATAGGCTGACCATCACCCATGAGACCAAAGTACATAGCCGGACCGATGAGATCACGGTCAAAGGCTAAGTTCATACCACACATTGGGAAAAGTGTTCCCTTTGGGATGGTCATGACAGCATCAACGTACCTTAACAGTGACGGCCATGTAAGCATTGTTTGCTAATGAATATTAAAAAAAATGTTGAAAGAGAATGTTAAAAGTAGTACCTTGTGTTCCTTTCCTTAGGCTTGACGAGTTGGGTTGGGGCATCGTAATCAGGGATGTTGAGCCAGAGACCGTGGGAGACAGCAGTGGAAACACCCTCACGGAGACTGAAAGGGTATCCACGGACGAAGTCAGCACCTTCACGGTAGGGATCGTACAATGTGTTGAAGAAAAACGGAGAGGATGGGCAGAGAAGGTTCTTGATGTGTTGCTCAAGTGCGTTCACAGCTTTCCCAGCTGGATCCTTGGCAACCTATAACACATGACAACAACAAAAAAAAAATATATAAAAATAAAGAAATGATTATTCAAATGCAGCCAAAGCTAGAAGGAAAAAAAGAAGACTTTACACGTGATTAAACCAACACACTATGAAAGCAACATCAATACTAGAATCATGGTGTAACTGAAAACTCAATTCCTTAAACAGGGGAATTAAAAGTTTTGGACTTTTCTTTGCCTTTGTAACAACGATGACATGCAAGAACCTTGTGTGACATAACATAGATAGATTGATCCAACAACAATGTCATCACTAAAGATAAGAGATCATGAAGAACGATTACAATCAATGCCCACGAAGCTGAACTATACAATTGCAATTTTGGAAAAAAAAAACAGATCAAGAACAATCCAAGCAGAAGAATGTATAGATCTAGATCAAAAACAGTGTTTAATCTACCGACATTGTAACCAGGCCTCGCATGGACACAACACAATACATAAAACACACAATCATTAAAACAGAGATCTATAGCATTCAGACAAAACAGAACGACCAAAAAAAAAAAAGGAGCAAACTTTGAGAATTTGAAGGAAACTTACGAAGCAATCGTCGTCGATTGTGAAGATATACTTCTTCTTAGACACCATGTATCCAAAGCAGCGACAAGCAGAGTCCTTGAAGGAAATGCACGAAGCTTTGGGACCAAGGATACGGTTAATGTCGTTCCTGTTGTAAAGCTCGTAATCGAACCCTTCGGGAACAGCAATGGTCTTGGAAGGATCTCCGTCCTGGACGATGATGAGATGGTAAGGCTGGAGAAAGGGCCTCCACATCTCGAGGAAATCGAGGTTGCGGATGGTGGGGATCACGATGTCGAGCTCATCCTTCAGCAATGCAGTGTGGTTCAACGGGATTCCAACGGTATTCGCCGGTTCAACCATGATTGATTCGATTGAGAATTGGAGAAGAGAGAGAGGTTTGAAATTGTGATGAACTGGAAGGAGAAGACCGTCGAGTGATTTTTATAACAGATCCGGCACGTGCGAGGTATTTGTGTGAGGTTTTGACACGTGGTCGATTAACACTTGTTCCAACTGGTCAATAGAAGTTTTATGGTGAGAAAGTGAAAGACTTTCTATTCCGTGGGAGGCAATTCTTTTTATTCGGAATCGCAAATATTAATTTGTGTTATTTTATTTTTTATTTTCACAAAATTAATTTGTGTTATTGGCTCTTAATTCATTGATTACCTCTTAATTAATTCCAGACGTTTATCATCTCCTCTTAAAAAACAAATATTCAGCAAATTAATATAAATTATTATCCATAATTTAAAAATATTATTCAGTTCTTAAATTAATTTTACTAGATATAAAAACTATAAACTTGTATACATTCTTCATAATTTTTTTATGTAATTCACAAAGATTTTATTTTTTTAAATCAAAAATTTTAATGATAGAAATCAAAAGATTACGATTTATTTTTATTTTGGTACAATACTTTATTGTGAATTTTATCAGCAGTTACATTTAGATATATTATTTTTAGAAATGTATGTTCTTATTACATCTTTAGTTTAAAGTTTTGTCTCAAGGAAATTACTTTTCACCTTTGAAACTTTCAGAAATAAAACTACTTTAATCTAAAATCAGTTCATTTATAAGATTATAATTATAAACATCAAATTTATCAGAAACAAACGTATAAGATAATCATAATTTACAATACTATGAGAATGAATGATTGATTATTAGTTGCCATCGTAATTGTGATAGAACATATTTTGTTTTGTTTAAATTGAAGTATATTTATTTGAAGTGCATTGCATTAGTTTTTAATACTTCTATCCGTTTGAAAATTTAGAATAAATGAAAAGTTAAAATATTAGGTTTACCTAATGCTATAAAAGGACATCAATTTAATTCATTTGTGGTGATAATTGTATCTAGCTTGACTAGTTACATTAACATTAATTGTATCTATGTGAATTAAAAGATGGTAGATATAAAACCGAACAAGATTTTTATTATTTTGAGTAGAGTGTAATATCAATAAATGTGTTAATTAGCATGCAATTAGGCTTTATATACGTAAAATAATTATTTTAGAACTATATTCTGCTTTGCGGTTAAATGAAGGTATATTTGCATATGGGAATCTGTATATCCTTTAAGTATCTTTAAGTTGAAAGATTTACACAATAAGACACTTTTACACTTATAAATAACACTCTAAGACACTTTGTGAAAAGTTCTCCTTTAAGTTTAACATTCGTTTTTTAGTTTTAGTCAAAATTTGGTATATAATATTTGAAATACAACCATAACGAAATTATACATACAGTAATTGTGCACTAATTCTTATTTAACATTATGATCGTCTTATACAACTCCAAATATTTTACTGGATACAATATTATCAACTAGCATAAATTACTTATTTCTACATCTACAAAATCATTAAAATTCAATGGAATTCGATTTATAATTATATACGTCGTGGGCGGATCATGCCTCGTAAAAATTAAACCAGAAAACACTATAAGAATGTATAATAATCATAGATTAACATTCATATCCAAAAATGTATAATAATTATATTTAGGAGGTGTTATTCAATCAATGGAATGAAATTAATTATCAATGTCTTAACATTGCAACCCAACAAAATTTTTAAAATTAGTTTAAATTGGCAAATTAAATCTTATTGAGAGTTATTGGTTGATGTAGTTTAATGGATTTGGAAATCCAAACTAAATCGAATGTTATTAGTTGTATGATTTAAATTCATACTAAAATCATGTGTTATTGATTTCATGATTAATAAATTATAATTTAAATCAAATGTTATTTAATCATACCAATTTACTATTAAATTTGATTTCATTGATTTGTATAGATTTCTTTGTTAAAAATACAAAAACTCAAATCTTAAGAAAAACCTTCGGATTTGTAAGTACTCAGCTCTGTTGTCTTGGTAGACATAAAGTCAACCATCTTCTTGATCGCATTTTCGTTAGTGAAGACTCGACGTCCCCTAGAGCTAGCTATTTTGAGGAAAATTATTTCTAAGAAGCAGTTAGCAACGACAGAAAAATTGGTTAGAAACATGCAATACATGGATCTAAGCCAAGGCAGGATACGCCCAACCAAGCAAAAAATCTTGTCCACAGCTTCTTGTGAATAGCTTGGGTCTCATCTTCAAATGTTTTCTCGTTCTCATCTGAACCTTCATTTTTCTTCTCAACACTACCAGAGCTAAAACATCTCTTGTAGAAGAAGGATAAAGAGTAAACGATACACTTATTATGATGGTCTTATAGAACTCAAAACCTCTTTGAACATCATCATATGTTAGTGCAGAATGCAAGTATGAATTAAAACATTATTGTCCTATTTTTTGAAATTTTCTCAAAATCTATGTGTTGAAGCCTATAATCTTTAGAGTTGTTTTAAAATTTCTAACCACATTCTACATTTGTATTAATGTATTTTAAGCTCTTTTTCATGGTATAAGGGAATCGTTATAATTTTTGTATCAATTAATTTAGTAAAACTTCATAATACTCCCTAAATCGACGGAATAACCAATTATAAAATCACTATTTTCTTGAAAAGCGGGGACAAAAAAGGCTCCAAACCTCTTTGAACATCTTCACATGTTGTTGCAGGATGCAACTATGCATTAAAATAATATTGTCGTATTTTTTTCAAAATTTTCTCAAAATCCATGTGTAACAACCCCTACAAAAATATTGAGTTTTTGGTAACTACTTTATATACTGAAGCCTATAATCTTTAGTGTTGTTTTAAAATTTTAACCTTGTTCTACATTTGTATTAATGTATGATAAACTATTTTTTCATGGTAAATGAGCATAGTTAAATTGTTTTTATAATTTAATTTAGTAAAACTTCAGTATACTCCTTAAATTAGGGGACTAACCATTATAAAATCGCTATTATCTAGAGAAATAGATACAAAAAATGTTCCAAACCTCTTTGACCATCATCATATATTAGTACAAGATGCAACTATGCATTTGCAACTATGCATTAAAACAATATTGTCATATTTTTTGAAATTTTGTCAAAATCTATGTGTTAGTCTTTACGAAAATATTGAGTTTTTGGTAAATACTTTATATACTGAAACCTATAATCTTTGTGGCTGTTTTAAAATTTATAACCATATTCTATATTAGTATTAATGTATGCTAAACACTCTTTCATGGTAAATGAACATCGCTCAATTGTTTTTATAAATTAATTTAGTAAAACTTCATATAATCTCTAAATTAGTGGAGTAACCATTATGAAATCGCTATTTTCTTGAAAAACGGAGACAACAAAGACTATATTCCTCTTTGAATATAATCATATGTTAGTACAGGATGCAAATATGCATTAAAACAATATTTTAATATTTTTTGAAATTTTCTCAAAATCCATGTGTTAACCCCTACGAAAATATTGAGTTTTTGTTAAATGTTTAATATACTGAAACATATAATCTTTAGTGTTGTTTTAAAATTTCGAACCACATTCTACATTTGTATTAATGTATTCTAATCTCTTTTTCATGGTATATGTGAATCATTATAACTTTTTTATCAATTAATTTAGTAAAACTTCATAATACTCCCTAAATCGATGGACTAACCATTATAAAATAGCTATTCTCTAAAGAAATGGAGACAACAAAGGTTCCAAACCTCTTTGAACATCATAATATATTAGTGCATAATGCAACTATGCATTAAAACAATATTGTCATATTTTTTAAAATTTTCTCAAAATTCATGTGTTAACCCCTACGAAAATATTGAGTTTTTGGTAAATGTTTTATATACTGAAGCATATAATCTTTAGTGTTGTTTTAAAATTTCGAACCACATTCTACATTTGTATTAATTTATTCTAAGCTCTTTTTCATGGTATATGAGAATCGTTATAACTTTTTTATCAATTAATTTAGCAAAACTTCATACTACTCCCTAAATCGATGGAATAACCACTATTAAATCACTATTTTCTTGAAAAACGGAGACAACAAAGGCTCCAAACCTCTTTGAACATCATCATGTGTTTGTGCAGGATGCAATTATGTATTAAAACAATATTTTTCGTATTTTTTGAAATTTTCTCAAAATCTATGTGTTAACCCCTACGAAAATATTGAGTCTTTGGTAAATGTTTTATATACTGAAGCATATAATCTTTAGTGTTGTTTTAAAATTTCGAGCCATATTATACATTTGTATTAATGTATTCTAAGCTCTTTTTCATTGTATATGGGAATCGTTATAACTTCTTTATCAATTAATTTAGTAAAACTTTATAACACTCCATAAATCGATAGACTAACCATCATAAAATTGCTATTCTCTAAAGAAATGGAGACAACAAAGGCTCCATACCTCTTTGAACATCATCATATGTTAGTTCAGGATGCAACTATGCATTAAAACAATATTGTCATATTTTTTGAAATTTTCTCAAAATCTATGTGTTACCCTACGAAAAATATTGAGTTTTTGGTAAATGTTTTATATACTGAAGCCTATAATTTTTAATGTTGGTTTAAAATTTTGAACCACATTCTACATTTGTATTAATGCATTTTAAGCTCTTTTTCATGGTATATGGAAATCGTTATAGTTTTTTTTATCAATTAATTTAGTAAAACTTCATAACACTCCCTAAATCGATGGAATCCACTATAAAATCGCTATATTCTTGAAAAACGGAGACAACAGAGGCTCCATACCTCTTTGAACATCATCATATGTTAGTGTAGGATGCAACTATGCATTAAAACAATATTGTTATATTTTTGAAATTTTTCTCAAAATCGATGTGTTAACCCCTACGAAAATATTGAGTATTGGTAAATGTTTTATATACTGAAGCATATAATCTTTAGTGTTGTTCTAAAATTTCGAACCACATTTTACATTTGTATTAATGTATTTTAAGTTTTTTTTCATGGTATATGGGAATCGTTATAACTTTTTTATCAATTAATTTAGTAAAACTTCATAATACATCATAAATCGATGGAATAACCACTATAAAATCACTATTTTCTTGAAAAAGGGAGACAACAAAGGCTCCATATCTCTTTGAACATCATCATATGTTAGTGCAGGATGCAACTATGCATTAAAACAATATTGTCATATTTTATGAAATTTTCTCAAAATCCATGTGTTACTGTAGCATATAATCTTTGGTGTTGTTTTAAAATTTCGAACTACATTCTACATTTGTATCAATGTATTCTAAGCTATTTTTAATGGTATATGAGAATCATTATAACTTTTTTATCAATTAATGTTTTTTAAACTTCATAATACAACATAAATCGATGAAATAACCACTATTAAATCACAATTTTCTTGAAAAACGGAGACAACAAAGGCTCCAAACCTCTTTGAATATCAATCATATGTTTGTGCAGGATGCAACTATGCATTAAAACAATATTGTCGTATTTTTTGAAATTTTCTCAAAATCCATGTGTTAACACTTACGAAAATATTGAGTTTTTGGTAAATGTTTTATATACTGAAACATATAATCTTTAGTGCTGTTTTAAGAGTTTGAACCACATTATAAATTTGTATTAATGTATTTTAAGCTCTTTTTCATGGTATATGGGAATCATTATAACTTATTTATCAATTAATTTAGTAGAACTTCATAATACGCCCTAAATTGATGAATTAACCTTTATAAAATCGCTATTCTCTAAAGAAATAGAGACAACAAAGGTTCCAAACCTCTTTGAACATCATCATATATTAGTACAGGAAGCAACTATGCACTAAAACAATATTGGCGTATTTTTTAAAAAAATTTCTCAAAATTTATGTGTTAAAACCCCTACGAAAATATTGAGTTTTTAGTAAATACTTTATATACTGAAGCTTATAATCTTAATGGTTATTTTAAAATTTCTAAACATATTCTACATTTGTATTAATGAATTTTAAGCTCTTTTTCATGGTACATGGGAATCGTTATAACTTTTTTTATCATTTAATTTAGTAAAACTACAAAATACATCATAAATCGAAGGAATAACCACTATAAAATAACTATTTTTCTTGAAAAACGGAGACAACAAAGGCTCCAAACCCCTTTGAACATCATCATATGTTTTTGCAGGATGCAACTATGCATTAAAACAATATTGTCGTATTTTTTGAAATTTTCTCAAAATCTATGTGTTAATCCCTACGAAAATATTGAGTTTTTGGTAAATGTTTTATGTACTGAAGCATATAATCTTTAGTGTTGTTTTCAAATTTCAAACCAAATTCTACATTTGTATTAAGGTATTTTAAGCTTTTTTTCATGGTATATGGGAATCGTTATTACTTTTTTATCAATTAATTTAGTAAAACTTCATAATACATCATAAATCGATGGAAAAACAACTATAAAATCACTATTTTCTTGAAAAACGGAGGCAACAAAGGCTCCAAACCTCTTTGAACATCATCATATGTTTGTGCAGGATGCAACTATGCATTAAAATAATATTGTTGTATTTTTTGAAAATGTCTCAAAATCCTAACCCCTACGAAAATATTGAGTTTTTGGTAAATGTTTTATATACTAAAGCATATAATCTTTAGTGTTGTTTTAAAATTTCGAACCACATTCTAAAATTGTATTAATGCATTCTAAGCTCTTTTTCATGGTATATGGGAATCGTTATAACTTTTTTATCAATTAATTTAGTGAAACTTCATTATACTTTATAAATCGATGGAATAACCACTATAAAATCACTATTTTCTTGAAAAACGGAGACAACAAAGGCTCCATGTCTCTTTGAACATCATCATATGTTAGTGCAGGATGCAACTATGCATTAAAAAAATATTGTCATATTTATTGAAATGTTCTCAGAATCCATGTGTTAACCCCTACGAAAATATTGAGTTTTTGGTAAATGTTTTATATACTGAAGCCTATAATCTTTAGTGTTGTTTTAAAAGTTTGAACCACATTCTAAATTTGTATTAATGTATTCTAAGCTCTTTTTCATGGTATATGGGAATCGTTATAACTTTTTTATCAATTAATTTAGTAAAACTTCCTAATACTCCCAAAATCGATGGAATAACCACTATAAAATCACTATTTTCTTTAAAAACGGAGACAACAAAGGCTCCAAACCTCTTTGAACATCATCGTATGTTTGTGCAGGATGCAACTATGTATTAAAACAATATTGTCGTATTTTTTTAAATTTTCTCAAAATCTATGTGTTACCTCTACGAAAATATTATGTTTTCGGTAAACGTTTTATATACTGAAGCATATAATCTTTAGTATTGTTTTAAAATTTTGAACCACATTCTAAAATTGTATTAATGCATTCTAAGCTCTTTTTCATGGTATATGGGAATCGTTATAACTTTTTTATCAATTAATTTAGTAAAACTTCATAATACATCATAAATCGATGGAATAACCACTATAAAATCACTATTTTCTTGAAAAACGGAAACAACAAAGGCTCCATATCTCTTTGAACATCATCATATGTTAGTGCATGATGCAACTATGCATTAAAACAATATTGTTATATTTTTTGAAATTTTATCAAAATCCATGTGTCCCTACGATAATATTGAGTTTTTGGTAAATGTTTTATATACATAAGCATATAATCTTTAGTGTAATTTTAAAATTTCGAACCACATTTGTATTAATGTATTCTAAGCTCTTTTTGATGGTATATGGGAATCATTATAACTATTTTATCAATTAATTTTGTAAAACTTCATAATACTTCATAAATCGATGAAATAACCACTATTAAATCACAATTTTCTTGAATAACGGAGACAACAAAGGCTCCAAACCTCTTTGATTATCATCATATGTTTGTGCAGGATGCAACTATGCATTAAAACAATATTGTCGTATTTTTTGAAATTTTCTCAAAATCCATGTGTTAACTAACCCTTACGAAAATATTGAGTTTTTGGTAAATGTTTTATATACTGAAACATATAATCTTTATTGTGGTTTTAAAATTTTGAACTACATTCTAAATTTGTATTAATGTATTTTAAGCTCTTTTTCATGGTACATGGGAATCATTATAATTTTTTTATCAATTAATTTTGTAAAACTTCATAATACGCCCTAAATTGATGAATTAGCCATTATAAAATCGATATTCTCTAAAGAATTGGAGACAACAAATGTTCTAAACCTCTTTGAACATCATCATATATTATTGCTGGATGCAACTATGCGTTAAAAAAATATTGTTATATTTTTGAAATTTTCTCAAAATCCATGTGTTAACCCCCCACGAAAATTTTGAGTTTTGGTAAATGTTTTATATACTGAAGCCTATAATTTTTAGAGTTGTTTTAAAATTTCGAACCACATTCTACATTTTGTATTAATGTATTTTAAGCTCTTTTTCATGGTATATGGGAATCGTTATAACTTTTTTATCAATTAATTTAGTAAAACTTCATAATACTCCCTAAATCGATGGAATAACCACTATAAAATCACTATTTTTCTTGAAAAACGAAGACAACAAAGGCTCCAAACCTCTTTTAACATCATCATATGTTTGCGCAGGATGCAACTATGCATTAAAACAATATTATCATATTTTTTAAATTTTCTCAAAATTTATGTGACCCCCTACGAAAATATTGAGTTTTTGGTAAACGTTTTATATACTGAAGCATATAATCTTTAGTGTTGTTTTAAAATTTTGAACCACATTCTACAATTGTATTAATGCATTCTAAGCTCTTTTTCATGGTATATGGGAATCGTTATAACTTTTTTATCAATTAATTTAGTAAAACTTCATAATACGTCATAAATCGGTGGAATAACCACTAAAAAATCACTATTTTCTTGAAAAACGGAGACAACAAAGGCTCCAAACCTTTTTGAACATCATCATATGTTTGTGCAGGATGCAACTATGCATTAAAACAATATTGTTGTGTTTTCATAAATTTTCTCAAAATCTATGTGTTTACCCCCTACGACAATATTGAGTTTTTGGTAAATGTTTTATATACCGAAGCATATAATCTTTAGTGTTGTTTTAAAATTTCTAACCAAATTCTACATTTGTATTAATGGAATTTTAAGCTCTTTTTCATGGTATATGGAAATTGTTATATTTTTTATCAATTAATTTAGTAAAACTTCATAATACTCCGTAAATCGATGGAATGACCTTTATAAAATCACTATTTTCTTGAAAAACGGAGACAATAGAGGCTCCATACCTCTTTGAACATCATCATATGTTAGTGCAGGATGCAACTATGGATTAAAACAATATTGTCGTATTTTTTGAAATTTTCTCAAAATCCATGTGTTAACTAACCCCTACGAAAATATTGAGTTTTTGGTAAATGTTTTATATACTGAAACCTATAATATTTAGTGTTGTTTTAAAAGTGTAAACCACATTATAAATATGTATTAATGTATTCTAAGCTCTTTTTCATTGTATATGGGAATCGTTATAACTTTTTTATCAATTAATTTAGTAAAACTTCATAATACTCCCTAAATCGATGATATAACCCCTATAAAATCACTATTTTCTTGAAAAACGGAGACAACAAAGGCTCCAAACCTCTTTGAACATCATAATATGTTTGTGCAGGATGCAACTATGCATTAAAACAATATTGTCGTAATTTTTTTAAATTTTCTCAAAATCTATGTGTTACCCCCTACGAAAATATTGAGTTTTTGGTAAACAGTTTTATATACTGAAGCATATAATCTTTAGTGTTGTTTTAAAATTTTGAACCACATTCTAAAATTGTATTAATGCATTCTAAGCTCTTTTTCATGGTATATGGGAATCGTTATAACTTTTTTTATCAATTAATTTAGTAAAACTTCATAATACATCATAAATCGATGGAATAACCACTATAAAATCACTACTTTCTTGAAAAACAGAAACAACAAAGGCTCCACATCTCTTTGAACATCATCATATGTTTGTGCAGGATACAACTATGCATTAAAACAATATTGTTGCATTTTTTTAAATTTTCTCAAAATCCTAACCCATACGAAAATATTGAGTTTTTGGTAAATGTTTTATATACTGAAGCATATAATATTTAGTGTTGTTTTAAAATTTCGAACCACATTCTAAAATTGTATTAATGCATTCTAAGCTCTTTTTCATGGTATATGGGAATCGTTATAACTTTTTTTTCAATTAATTTAGTGAAACTTCATTATACTTTATAAATCGATGGAATAACCACTATAAAATTACTATTTTCTTGAAAAACGGAGACAACAAAGGCTCCATATCTCTTTGAACATCATCATATGTTAGTGCAGGATGCAACTATGCATTAAAAAAATATTGTCATATATTTTGAAATGTTCTCAAAATCTATGTGTTAACCCCTACGAAAATATTGAGTTTTTGGTAAATGTTTTATATACATAAGCATATAATCTTTAGTGTAATTTTAAAATTTCGAACCACATTTGTATTAATGTATTCTAAGCTCCTTTTAATGGTATATGGGAATCATTATAACTTTTTTATCAATTAAGTTAGTAAAACTTCATAATACATCATAAATCGATGAAATAACCACTATTAAATCACAATTTTCTTGAAAAACGGAGACAACAAAGGATCCAAACCTCTTTGAATATCATCATATGTTTGTCCAGGATGCAACTATGTATTAAAACAATATTGTCGTATTTTTTGAAATTTTCTCAAAGTCCAATTGTTAACCCTTACGAAAATATTGAGTTTTTGGTTAATGTTTTATATACTGAAGTGTATAATTTTTAGAGTTGTTTTAAAATTTCGAACCACATTCAACATTTTGTATTAATGTATTTTAAGGTATTTTTCATGGTATATGGGAATCGTTATAACTTTTTTATCGATTAATTTAGTAAAACTTCATAATACATCATAAATCGATGGAATAACCACTATAAAATCACTATTTTCTTGAAAAACGGAAACAACAAAGGCTCCATATCTCTTTGAACATCATCATATCTTAGTGCAGGATGCAGCTATGCATTAAAACAATATTGTCATATTTTTTGAAATTTTCTCAAAATCCATGTGTTAACCCCTACGAAAATATTGAGTTTTTGGTAATTGTTTTATATACATAAGCATATTATCTTTAGTGTAATTTTAAAATTTCGAACCACATTTGTATTAATGTATTCTAATCTCTTTTTCATGGTATATGGGAATCATTATAATTTTTTTATCAATTAATTTAGTAAAACTTCATAATACATCATAAATCAATGGAATAATCACTATAAAATCACTATTTTCTTGAAAAACGGAGACAACAAAGGCTCCATATCTCTTTGAACATCATCATATGTTAGTGCAGGATGCAACTATGCATTAAAAAAATATTGTCATATATTTTGAAATGTTCTCAAAATCCATGTGTTAACCCCTACGAAAATATTGAGTTTTTGGTAAATGTTTTATATACATAAGCATATAATCTTTAGTGTAATTTTAAAATTTCAAACCACATTTGTATTAATGTATTCTAAGCTCTTTTTAATGGTATACGGGAATCATTATAACTTTTTTATCAATTAATTTAGTAAAATTTCATAATACATCATAAATCGATGAAATAACCACTATTAAATCACAATTTTCTTGAAAAACGGAGACAACAAAGGCTCCAAACCTCTTTTAATATCATCATATGTTTGTGCAGGATGCAACTATGCATTAAAACAATATTGTTGTATTTTTTTAAATTTTCTCAAAATCCTAACCCCTACGAAAATATTAAGTTTTTGGTAAATGTTTTATATACTGAAGCATATAATCTTTAGTGCTGTTTTAAAATTTCGAACCACATTCTACATTTGTATTAAAGTATTTTAAGCTCTTTTTCATGGTATATGGGAATCGTTATAATTTTTTTATCAATTAATTTAGTAAAACTTCATAATACATCATAAATCGATGGAATAATCACTATAAAATCACTATTTTCTTGAAAAACGGAGACAACAAAGGCTCCATATCTCTTTGAACATCATCATATGTTAGTGCAGGATGCAACTATGCATTAAAAAAATATTGTCATATATTTTGAAATGTTCTCAAAATCCATGTGTTAACCCCTACGAAAATATTGAGTTTTTGGTAAATGTTTTATATACATAAGCATATAATCTTTAGTGTAATTTTAAAATTTCGAACCACATTTGTATTAATGTATTCTAAGCTCTTTTTAATGGTATATGGGAATCATTATAACTTTTTTATCAAATAATTTAGTAAAACTTCATAATACATCATAAATTGATGAAATAACCACTATTAAATCACAATTTTCTTGAAAAACAGAGATAACAAAGGCTCCAAACCTCTTTGAATATCATCATATGTTTGTCCAGGATGCAACTATGCATTAAAACAATATTGTCGAATTTTTTGAAATTTTCTCAAAGTCCAATTGTTAACCCTTACGAAAATATTGAGTTTTTGGTTAATGTTTTACATACTGAAGTCTATAATTTTTAGAGTTGTTTTAAAATTTCGAACCACATTCAACATTTTGTATTAATGTATTTTAAGGTATTTTTCATGGTATATGGGAATCGTTATAACTTTTTTATCAATTAATTTAGTAAAACTTCATAATACATCATAAATCGATGAAATAACCACTATTAAATCACAATTTTCTTGAAAAACAGAGACAGCAAAGGCTCCAAACTTCTTTGAATATCAACATATGATTGTGCAGGATGCAACTATGCATTAAAACAATATTGTCGTATTTTTTTAAATTTTCTCAAAATCCATGTGTTAACCCTTACGAAAATATTGAGTTTTTGTTAAATGTTTTATATACTGAAGCATATAATCTTTAGTGTTGTTTTAAAATTTCGAAACACATTCTACATTTGTATTAATGTATTTTATGCTCTTTTCATGGTATATGAGAATCGTTATAACTTTTTTATCAATTAATTTAGTAAAACTTCATAATACATCATAAATCGATGAAATAAACACTATAAAATCACTATTTTCTTGAAAAACGGAGACATCAAAGGCTCTAAACCTCTTTGAACATCATCATATATTTGTGCATGATGCAACTATGCATTAAAACAATATTGTCGTATTTTTTGAAACTTTCTCAAAATCTATGTGTTAACCTCTACGAAAAATATTGAGTTTTTGGTAAATGTTTTATATACCGAAGCCCATAATCTTTAGTGTTGTTATAAAATTTCTAACCAAATTTTACATTTGTATTAATGGAATTTTAAGCTCTTTTTCATGGTATATAGAAATCATTATATTTTTTATCAATTAATTAAATAAAACTTTATAATACTCCGTAAATCGATGGAATGACCACTATAAAATCACTATTTTCTTGAAAAACGGAGACAACAGAGGCTCCATACCTCTTTGAACATCATCATATGTTAGTGCAGGATGCAACTATGCATTAAAACAATATTGTCATATTTTTAAAATTTTCTCAAAATCCATGTGTTAACCCCCTACGAAAATATTGAGTTTTTGGTAAATGATTTATATATTGAAAGCCTATTATTTTTAGAGTTGTTTTAAAATTTCGAATCACATTCTAAATTTTGTATTAATGTTTTTTAAGCTCTTTTTCATGGTATATGAGAATCGTTATAACTTTTTTATCAATTAATTTAGTAAACCTTCATAATACATCATAAATCGATGAAATAACCACTATTAAATCACAATTTTCATGAAAAACGGAGACAATAAAGGCTCCAAACCTCTTTGAATATCATCATATAATTGTGAAGGATGCAACTATGCATTAAAACAATATTGTCGTATTTTTTGAAATTTTCTCAAAATCCAATTGTTAACCCCTACGAAAATATTGAGTTTTTGGTAAATGTTTTATATACTGAAGTCTATAATCTTTAGAGTTGTTTTAAATTTCGAACCACATTGAACATTTTGTATTAATGTATTTTAAGGTATTTTTCATGGTATATGGGAATCGTTATAACTTTTTTTATCAATTAATTTAGTAAAACTTCATAATACATCATAAATCGATGGAATAACCACTATAAAATCACTATTTTCTTAAAAAATGGAAACAACAAAGGCTCCATATCTCTTTGAACATCATCATATGTTAGTGCAGGATGCAGCTATGCATTAAAACAATATTGTCATATTTTTTGAAATTTTCTCAAAATCCATGTGTTAACCCCTACGAAAATATTGAGTTTTTGGTAATTGTTTTATATACATAAGCATATAATCTTTTGTGTAATTTTAAAATTTCGAACCACATTTGTATTAATGTATTCTAAGCTCTTTTTAATGGTATATGAGAATCATTATAACTTTTTTATCATTTAATTTAGTAAAACTTCATAATACATCATAAATTGATGAAATAACCACTATTAAATCACAATTTTATTGAAAAACGGAGACAACAAAGGCTCCAAACCTCTTTGAATATCATCATATATTTGCGCAGGATGCAACTATACATTAAAACAATATTGTCGTATTTTTTGAAATTTTCTCAAAATCCAATTGTTAACCCCTACGAAAATATTGAGTTTTTGGTAAATGTTTTATATACTGAAGCCTATAATTTTTAGAGTTGTTTTAAAATTTCGAACCACATTATACATTTTGTATTAATTTATTTTAAGCTCTTTTTCATGGTATATGGGAATGGTTATAACTTTTTTATCAATTAATTTAGTAAAACTTCATAATACATCATAAATCGATGGAATAACCACAATAAAATCACTATTTTCTTGAAAAACGGAAACAACAAAGGCTCCAAACCTCTTTGAGCATCATCATATATTAGTGCATGATGCAACTATGTATTAAAACAATATTATCATATTTTTTGAAATTTTCTCAAAATCCATGTGTTAACCCTTACGAATATATTAAGATTTTGGTAAATGTTTTATATACATAAGCATATAATCTTTAGTGTAATTTTAAAATTTCAAACCTCATTTGTATTAATATATTCTAAGCTCTTTTTAATGGTATATGGGAATCATTATAACTTTTTTATCAATTAATTTTGTAAAACTTCATAATACATCATAAATCGATTAAATAACCACTATTAAATCACAATTTTCTTGAAAAACAGAGACAACAAAGGCTCCAAACTTCTTTGAATATCAACATATGTTTGTGCAGGATGCAACTATGCATTAAAACAATATTGTCGTATTTTTTGAAATTTTCTCAAAATCCATGTGTTAACCCTTACGAAAATATTAAGATTTTGGTAAATGTTTTATATACATAAGCATATAATCTTTAGTGTAATTTTAAAATTTCAAACCACATTTGTATTAATATATTCTAAGCTCTTTTTAATGGTATATGGGAATCATTATAACTTTTTTATCAATTAATTTAGTAAAACTTCATAATACATCATAAATCGATGTTATAACCACTATTAAATCACAATTTTCTTGAAAAACAGAGACAACAAAGTTCCCAAACTTCTTTGAACATCATCATATATTTGTGCATGATGCAACTATGCATTAAAACAATATTGTCGTATTTTTTTAAATTTTCTCAAAATCTATGTGTTAACCTCTACGAAAAATATTGAGTTTTTGTTAAATGTTTTATATATTGAAGCATATAATCTTTAGTGTTGTTTTAAAATTTCGAAACACATTCTACATTTGTATTAATGTATTTTATGCTTTTTTCATGGTATATGAGAATCGTTATAACTTTTTTATCAATTAATTTATTAAAACTTCATAATACATCATAAATCGATGGAATAAACACTATAAAATCACTATTTTCTTGAAAAACGGAGACAACAAAGGCTCCAAACCTCTTTGAACATCATCATATATTTGTGCATGATGCAACTATGCATGAAAACAATATTGTCGTATTTTTTTAAATTTTCTCAAAATCTATGTGTTAACCTCTACGAAAAATATTGAGTTTTTGGTAAATGTTTTATATACCGAAGCCCATAATCTTTAGTGTTGTTATAAAATATCTAAACCAAATTCTACATTTGTATTAATGGAATTTTAAGCTCTTTTTCATGGTATATAGAAATCATTATATTTTTTATCAATTAATTAAATTAAATTTTATAATACTCCGTAAATCGATGGAATGACCACTATAAAATCACTATTTTCTTGAAAAACGGAGACAACAGAGGCTCCATACCTCTTTGAACATCATCATATGTTAGTGCAGGATGCAACTATGCATTAAAACAATATTGTCATATTTTTAAAATTTTCTCAAAATCCATGTGTTAACCCCCTACGAAAATATTGAGTTTTTGGTAAATGATTTATATATTGAAAGCCTATAATTTTTAGAGTTGTTTTAAAATTTCGAATCACATTCTACATTTTGTATTAATGTATTTTAAGCTCTTTTTCATGGTATATGGAAATCGTTATAACTTTTTTATCAATTAATTTAATAAAACTTCATAATACTCCCTAAATCGAGGGAATAACCACTATAAAATCACTATTTTCTTGAAAAAACGGAGACAGCAAAGGCTCCAAACCTCTTTGAACATCATCATATATTTGTGCAGGATGCAACTATGCATTAAAACAATATTGTCGTATTTTTTGAAATTTTCTCAAAATCTATGTGTTAACCTCTACGAAAAATATTGAGTTTTTGGTAAATGTTTTATATACCGAAGCCCATAATCTTTAGTGTTGTTATAAAATTTCTAACCAAATTCTACATTTGTATTAATGGAATTTTAAGCTCTTTTTCATGGTATATAGAAATCATTATATATTTTATCAATTAATTAAATAAAACTTTATAATACTCCGTAAATCGATGGAATGACCACTATAAAATCACTATTTTCTTGAAAAACGGAGACAACAGAGGCTCCATACCACTTTGAACATCATCATATGTTAGTGCAGGATGCAACTATGCATTAAAACAATATTGTCATATTTTTAAAATTTTCTCAAAATCCATGTGTTAACCCCCTACGAAAATATTGAGTTTTTAATAAATGATTTATATATTGAAAGCCTATAATTTTTAGAGTTGTTTTAAAATTTCGAATCACATTCTACATTTTGTATTAATGTATTTTAAGCTCTTTTTCATGGTATATGGGAATCGTTATAACTTTTTTATCAATTAATTTAATAAAACTTCATAATACTCCCTAAATCGAGGGAATAACCACTATAAAATCACTATTTTCTTGAAAAAACGGAGACAGCAAAGGCTCCAAACCTCTTTGAACATCATCATATATTTGTGCAGGATGCAACTATGCATTAAAACAATATTGTCGTATTTTTTGAAATTTTCTCAAAATCCATGTGTTAACCCTTACGAAAATATTAAGATTTTGGTAAATGTTTTATATACATAAGCATATAATCTTTAGTGTAATTTTAAAATTTCAAACCACATTTGTATTAATATATTCTAAGCTCTTTTTAATGGTATATGGGAATCATTATAACTTTTTTATCAATTAATTTTGTAAAACTTCATAATACATCATAAATCGATGAAATAACCACTATTAAATCACAATTTTCTTGAAAAACAGAGACAACAAAGGCTCCAAACTTCTTTGAATATCAACATATGATTGTGCAGGATGCAACTATGCATTAAAACAATATTGTCGTATTTTTTTAAATTTTCTCAAAATCCATGTGTTAACCCTTACGAAAATATTGAGTTTTTGTTAAATGTTTTATATACTGAAGCATATAATCTTTAGTGTTGTTTTAAAATTTCGAATCACATTCTACATTTTGTATTAATTTATTTTAAGCTCTTTTTCATGGTATATGGGAATCGTTATAACTTTTTTATCAATTAATTTAATAAAACTTAATACTCCCTAAATCGAGGGAATAACCACTATAAAATCACTATTTTCTTGAAAAAACGGAGACAGCAAAGGCTCCAAACCTCTTTGAACATCATCATATATTTGTGCAGGATGCAACTATGCATTAAAACAATATTGTCGTATTTTTTGAAATTTTCTCAAAATCCATGTGTTAACCCTTACGAAAATATTAAGATTTTGGTAAATGTTTTATATACATAAGCATATAATCTTTAGTGTAATTTGAAAATTTCAAATCACATTTGTATTAATATATTCTAAGCTCTTTTTAATTGTATATGGGAATCATTATAACTTTTTTATCAATTAATTTTGTAAAACTTCATAATACATCATAAATCGATGAAATAACCACTATTAAATCACAATTTTCTTGAAAAACAGAGACAACAAAGGCTCCAAACTTCTTTGAATATCAACATATGATTGTGCAGGATGCAACTATGCATTAAAACAATATTGTCGTATTTTTTGAAATTTTCTCAAAATCCATGTGTTAACCCTTACGAAAATATTGAGTTTTTGTTAAATGTTTTATATACTGAAGCATATAATCTTTAGTGTTGTTTTAAAATTTCGAAACACATTCTACATTTGTATTAATGTATTTTATGCTCTTTTCATGGTATATGAGAATCGTTATAACTTTTTTATCAATTAATTTAGTAAAACTTCATAATACATCATAAATCGATGGAATAAACACTATAAAATCACTATTTTCTTGAAAAACGGAGACATCAAAGGCTCTAAACCTCTTTGAACATCATCATATATTTGTGCATGATGCAACTATGCATTAAAACAATATTGTCGTATTTTTTGAAACTTTCTCAAAATCTATGTGTTAACCTCTACGAAAAATATTGAGTTTTTGGTAAATGTTTTATATACCGAAGCCCATAATCTTTAGTGTTGTTTTAAAATTTCTAACCAAATTCTAAATTTGTATTAATGGAATTTTAAGCTCTTTTTCATGGTATATAGAAATCATTATTTTTTTTATCAATTAATTAAATAAAACTTTATAATACTCCGTAAATCGATGGAATGACCACTATAAAATCACTATTTTCTTGAAAAACGGAGACAACAGAGGCTCCATACCTCTTTGAACATCATCATATGTTAGTGCAGGATGCAATTATGCATTAAAACAATATTGTCATATTTTTGAAATTTTCTCAAAATCCATGTGTTAACCCCTACGAAAATATTGAGTTTTTGGTAAATGTTTTATATACTGAAGCCTATAATTTTTAGAGTAGTTTTAAAATTTCGAACCACATTCTACATTTTGTATTAATGTATTTTAAATTCTTTTCATGGTATATGGGAATCGTTATAAATTGTTTTATCAATTAATTTAATAAAACTTCATAATACTCCCTAAATCGATGGAATAACCACTATAAAATCACTATTTTTTTTGAAAAACGGAGACAACAAAGGCTCCAAACCTCTTTGAACATCATCATATGTTTGTGCAGAATGCAACTATGCATTAAAACAATATTGTCGTATTTTTTGAAATTTTCTCAAAATCCATGTGTTAACCTTTACGAAAATATTAAGATTTTGGTAAATGTTTTAAATACATAAGCATATAATCTTTAGTGTAATTTTAAAATTTCAAACCACATTTGTATTAATATATTCTAAGCTCTTTTTAATGGTATATGGGAATCATTATAACTTTTTTATCAATTAATTTTGTAAAACTTCATAATACATCATAAATCGATGCAATAACCACTATTAAATCACAATTTTCTTGAAAAACAGAGACAACAAAGGCTCCAAACTTCTTTGAATATCAACATATGATTGTGCGGGATGCAACTATGCATTAAAACAATATTGTTGTATTTTTTGAAATTTTCTCAAAATCCATGTGTTAACCCTTACGAAAATATTGAGTTTTTGTTAAATGTTTTATATACTGAAGCATATAATCTTTAGTGTTGTTTTAAAATTTCGAAACACATTCTACATTTGTATTAATGTATTTTATGCTCTTTTCATGGTATATGAGAATCGTTATAACTTTTTTATCAATTAATTTAGTAAAACTTCATAATACATCATAAATCGATGGAATAAACACTATAAAATCACTATTTTCTTGAAAAACTGGAGACATCAAAGGCTCTAAACCTCTTTGACCATCATCATATATTTGTGCATGATGCAACTATGCATTAAAACAATATTGTCGTATTTTTTGAAACTTTCTCAAAATCTATGTGTTAACCTCTACGAAAAATATTGAGTTTTTGGTAAATGTTTTATATACCGAAGCCCATAATCTTTAGTGTTGTTTTAAAATTTCTAACCAAATTCTACATTTGTATTAATAGAATTTTAAGTTCTTTTTCATGGTATATAGAAATCATTATTTTTTTTATCAATTAATTAAATAAAACTTTATAATACTCCGTAAATCGATGGAATGACCACTATAAAATCACTATTTTCTTGAAAAACGGAGACAACAGAGGCTCCATACTTCTTTGAACATCATCATATGTTAGTGCAGGATGCAACTATGCATTAAAACAATATTGTCATATTTTTGAAATTTTCTCAAAATCCATGTGTTAACCCCTACGAAAATATTGAGTTTTTGGTAAATGTTTTATATACTGAAGACTATAATTTTTAGAGTAGTTTTAAAATTTCGAAGCACATTCTACATTTTGTATTAATGTATTTTAAACTCTTTTCATGGTATATGGGAATCGTTGTAAATTTTTTTATCAATTAATTTAGTAAAACTTCATAATACTCCCTAAATCGATGGAATAACCACTATAAAATCACTATTTTTTTTGAAAAACGGAGACAACAAAGGCTCCAAACCTCTTTGAACATCATCATATGTTTGTGCAGGATGCAACTATGCATTAAAACAATATTGTCGTATTTTTTGAAATTTTCTCAAAATCCTAACCCGTACGAAAATATTGAGTTTTGGTAAATGTTTTATATACTGAAGCATATAATCTTTAGTGCTGTTTTAAATTTCGAACCACATTCTACATTTGTATTAATGTATTTTAAGCTCTTTTTCATGGTATATGGGAATCGTTATAACTTTTTTTATCAATTAATTTAGTAAAACTTCATAATACATCATAAATCGATGGAATAACCACTATAAAATCACTATTTTCTTGAAAAACGGAGACAACAAAGGCTCCATATCTCTTTGAACATCATCATATGTTAGTGCAGGATGGAAATATGCATTAAAAAAATATTGTCATATTTTTTGAAATTTTCTCCTACGAAAATCCATGTGTTAACCCCTACGAAAATATTGAGTTTTTGGTAAATGTTTTATATACTGAAGCATATAATCTTTAGTGTTGTTTTAAAAGTTTGAACCACATTTTAAATTTGTATTAATATATTCTAAGCTCTTTTTCATGGTATATGAGAATCGTTATATCTTTTTTATCAATTAATTTAGTAAAACTTCATAATACGCTTTTTTTTGTCAACATAATACGCCTTAAATTGATGAATTAACCGTTATAAAATCGCTATTCTCTAAATAAATGGAGTCAACAAAGGTTCCAAACCTCTTTGAACTTCATCATATATTAGTGCAGGATGCAACTATGCACTAAAACAATATTGTCGTATTTTTTGAAATTTTTTCTCAAAATTTATGTGTTATAACTCCTACAAAAATATTGAGTTTTTGGTAAATACTTTATATACTGAAGCTTATAATCTTTATGGTTGTTTTAAATTTCTAAACATATTTTACATTTGTATTAATGTATGCTAACTCTCTTTCATGGTAAATAAGCGTCGCTCAATTGTTATAAATTAATTTAGTGAAACTTCATATACTTCCTAAATTAGTGGACTAAACTTTATATAAACGCTATTCTCTAGAGAAATAGAGACAAAAAATGTTTCAAACCTCTTTGACCATCATTATATATTAGTACAAGATGAAACTATGCATTAAAACAATATTATCTTTTTTTTTGAAATTTTCTCAAAATCTATGTGTTAACCTCTACGAAAATATTGAGTTTTTGGTAAATGATTTATATATTGAAAGCCTATAATTTTTAGAGTTGTTTTAAAATTTCGAACCACATTCTACATTTTGTATTAATGTATTTTAAGCTCTTTTTCATGGTATATAGAAATCGTTATAGTTTTTTATCAATTAATTTAGTAAAACTTCATAATACTCCCTAAATCGATGGAATAACGACTATAAAATCACTATTTTCTTGAAAAACGGAGACAACAAAGGCTCTAAACCTCTTTGAACATCATCATATATTTGTGCAGGTTGCAACTATGCACTAAAACAATATTGTCGTATTTTTTGAAATTTTCCTCAAAATCTATGTGTTAACTAACCCCTACGAAAAATATTGAGTTTTGGTAAATGTTTTATATACCGAAGCCCATAATCTTTAGTGTTGTTTTAAAATTTCTAACCAAATTCTACATTTGTATTAATGGAATTTTAAGCTCTTTTTCATGGTATATAGAAATCATTATATTTTTTATCAATTAATTTAATAAAACTTCATAATACTCCGTAAATCGATGGAATGACCACTATAAAATCACTATTTTCTTGAAAAACGGAGACAACAGAGGCTCCATACCTCTTTGAACATCATCATATGTTAGTGCAGGATGCAACTATGCATTAAACCAATATTGTCATATTTTTAAAATTTTCTCAAAATCCATGTGTTAACCCCTGCGAAAATATTGAGTTTTTGGTAAATGCTTTATATACTGAAGCATATAATCTTTTGTGTTGTTTTAAAATTTCGAACCACATTCTACATTTGTATTAATGTACTCTAAGCTCCTTTTCATAGTATATGGGAATCGTTATAACGTTTTTATCAATTAATTTAATAAAACTTCATAATACTCCCTAAATCGATGGAATAACCACTATAAAATCACTATTTTCTTGAAAAACGGAAACAGCAAGGGGTCCATACCTCATTGAACATAATCAAATGTCAGTGCAGGATGCAACTATGCATTAAAACAATATTGTCATATTTTTTGAAATTTTCTCAAAATCCATGTCTTAACCCGTACGAAAATATTGAGTTTTTGGTAAATGTTTTATATACTGAAGCATATAATCTTTAGTGCTGTTTTAAAATTTCGAACCACATTCTACATTTGTATTAATGTATTTTAAGCTCTTTTTCATTGTATATGGGAATCGTTATATCTTTTTTTATCAATTAATTTAGTAAAACTTCATAATACATCATAAATCGATGGAATATCCACTATAAAATCAATATTTTCTTGAAAAACGGAGACAACAAAGGCTCCGTATCTCTTTGAACATCATCATATGTTAGTGCAGGATGCAACTATGCATTAAAAAAATATTGTCATATTTTTTTATATTTTCTCAAAATCCATGTGTTAATACGCCTTAAATTGATGAATTAACCGTTATAAAATCGCTATTCTCTAAAGAAATGGAGTCAACAAAGGTTCCAAACCTCTTTGAACTTCATCATATATTAGTGCAAGATGCAACTATGCACTAAAACAATATTGTCGTATTTTTTGAAATTTTTTCTCAAAATTTATGTGTTAAAACTCCTACAAAAATATTGAGTTTTTGGTAAATACTTTATATACTGAAGCTTATAATCTTTATGGTTGTTTTAAATTTCTAAACATATTTTACATTTGTATTAATGTATGCTAACTCTCTTTCATGGTAAATAAGCGTCGCTCAATTGTTATAAATTAATTTAGTGAAACTTCATATACTTCCTAAATTAGTGGACTAAACTTTATATAAACGCTATTCTCTAGAGAAATAGAGACAAAAAATGTTTCAAACCTCTTTGACCATCATTATATATTAGTACAAGATGAAACTATGCATTAAAACAATATTATCTGTTTTTTTGAAATTTTCTCAAAATCTATGTGTTAACCCCTACGAAAATATTGAGTTTTTGGTAAATGATTTATATATTGAAAGCCTATAATTTTTAGAGTTGTTTTAAAATTTCGAACCACATTCTACATTTTGTATTAATGTATTTTAAGCTCTTTTTCATGGTATATAGAAATCGTTATAGTTTTTTATCAATTAATTTAGTAAAACTTCATAATACTCCCTAAATCGATGGAATAACGACTATAAAATCACTATTTTCTTGAAAAACGGAGACAACAAAGGCTCTAAACCTCTTTGAACATCATCATATATTTGTGCAGGTTGCAACTATGCACTAAAACAATATTGTCGTATTTTTTAAAAAAATTTCTCAAAATCTATGTGTTAACTAACCTCTACGAAAAATATTGAGTTTTTGGTAAATGTTTCATATACAGAAGCCCATAATCTTTAGTGTTGTTTTAAAATTTCTAACCAAATTCTACATTTGTATTAATGGAATTTTAAGCTCTTTTTCATGGTATATAGAAATCATTATATTTTTTATCAATTAATTTAATAAAACTTCATAATACTCCGTAAATCGATGGAATGACCACTATAAAATCACTATTTTCTTGAAAAACGGAGACAACAGAGGCTCCATACCTCTTTGAACATCATCATATGTTAGTGCAGGATTCATTTATGCATTAAAACAATATTGTCATATTTTTGAAATTTTCTCAAAATCCATGTGTCCCTACGAAAATATTGAGTTTTTGGTAAATGTTTTATATACTGAAGCCTATAATTTTTAGAGTAGTTTTAAAATTTCGAACCACATTCTACATTTTGTATTAATGTATTTTAAACTCTTTTCATGGTATATGGGAATCGTTATAACTTTTTTATCAATTAATTTAGTAAAACTTCATAATACTCCCTAAATCGATGGAATAACCACTATAAAATCACTATTTTTTGGAAAATCGGAGACAACAAAAGCTCCAAACCTCTTTGAACATCATCATAAGTTTGTGCAGGATGTAACTATGAATTAAAACAATATTTTCGTATTTTTTGAATTTTTCTCAAAATCCTAACCCGTACGGAAATATTGAGTTTTTGGTAAATGTTTTATATACTGAAGCATATAATATTTTGTGTTGTTTTAAAATTTTGAACTACATTCTAAATTGGTATTAATGTATTCTAAGCTCTTTTTCATGGTATATGAGAATCGTTATAACTTTTTTTCAATTAATTTAGTAAAACTTCATAATACGCCCAAAATTGACGAATTAACCTTTATAAAATCGCTATTCTCTAAAGAATTGGAGACAACAAAGGTTCTAAACCTCTTTGAACATCATCATATATTAGTGCAGGATGCAACTATGCATTAAAACAATATTGTTATATTTTTGAAATTTTGATCAAAATCCATGTGTTAACCCCTACAAAAATATTGAGTTTTGGTAAATGTTTTACATACTAAAGCCTATAATTTTTAGAGTTGTTTTAAAATTTCGAACCACATTCTACATTTTGTATTAATGTATTTTAAGCTCTTTTTCATGGTATATGGGAATCGTTATAACTTTTTTATCAATTAATTTAGTAAAACTTCATAATACTCTCTAAATCGATGGAATAACCACTATAAAATCACTATTTTCTTGAAAAATGGTGACAATAAAGGCTCCAAACCTCTTCGAAGATCATCATATGTTTGTGCAGGATGCAACTATGCATTAAAACAATATTGTCGTATTTTTTTAAATTTTCTCAAAATCTATGTGTTACCCCTTACGAAAATATTGAGTTTTTGCTAAACGTTTTATATACTGAAGCATATAATCTTTAGTGTTGTTTTAAAATTTCGAACCACATTCTACAATTGTATTAATGCATTCTAAGCTCTTTTTCATGATATATGGGAATCGTTATAACTTTTTTATCAATTAATTTAGTAAAACTTCATAATACGTCATAAATCGATGGAATAACCACTATAAAATCACTATTTTCTTGAAAAACGGAGACAACAAAGGCTCCAAACCTCTTTGAACATCATCATATGTTTGTGCAGGATGCAACTATGCATTAAAACAATATTATCGTATTTTTTTAAATTTTCTCAAAATCTATGTGTTACCACCCCCTACGAAAATATTGAGTTTTTGGTAAACGTTTTATATACTGAAGCATATAATCTTTAGTGTTGTTTTAAAATTTCAAACCACATTCTACATTTGTATTAATGTATTTAAAGGTTTTTTTCATGGTATATGGGAAACGTTATAACTTTTTTATCAATTAATTTAGTAAAACTTCATAATACATCATAAATCGATGGAATAACGACTATAAAATCACTATTTTCTTGAAAAACAGAGACAAGAAAGGCTCCAAACCTCTTTGAACATCATCATATGTTTGTGCAGGATGCAACTATGCATTAAAACAATATTGTCGTATTTTTTGGAATTTTCTAAAAATCTATGTGTTAACCTCTACGAAAAATATTGAGTTTTTGGTTAATGTTTTATATACCGAAGCCCATAATCTTTAGTGTTGTTTTAAAATTTATAACCAAATTCTACATTTGTATTAATGGAATTTTAAGCTCTTTTTCATGGTATATAGAAATCGTTATATTTTCTATCAATTAATTTAATAAAACTTCATAATACTCCGTAAATCGATGGAATGACCACTATAAAATCACTATTTTCTTGAAAAACAGAGACAACAGAGGCTCCATACCTCTTTGAACATCATAATATGTTAGTGCAGGATGCAACTATGCATTAAAACAATATTGTCATATTTTTGAAATTTTCTCAAAATCCATGTGTTAACCCCCTACGAAAATATTGAGTTTTTGGTAAATGTTTTATATACTGAAGCATATAATCTTTAGTGTTGTTTTAAAATTTCGAACCACATTCTACATTTGTATTAATGTACTCTAAGCTCCTTTTCATAGTATATGGGAATCGTTATAACGTTTTTATCAATTAATTTAGTAAAACTTCATAATACTCCCTAAATCGATGGAATAACCACTATAAAATCACTATTTTCTTGAAAAACGGAAACAGCAAGGGGTCAATACCTCATTGAACATAATCTTATGTCAGTGCAGGATGCAACTATTCATTAAAACAATATTGTCATATTTTTTGAAATTTTCTCAAAATCCATGTCTTAACCCTTACGAAAATATTGAGTTTTTGTTAAATGTTTTATATACTGAAGCATATAATCTTTAGTGTTGTTTTAAAAGTTTGAACCACATTCTAAATTTGTATTAATGTATTCTAAGCTCTTTTTCATGGTATATGGGAATCGTTATAACTTTTTTATCAATTAATTTAGTAAAACTTCATAATACGCCCAATTGATGAATTAACCGTTATAAAATCGCTATTCTCTAAAGAAATGGAGACAACAAAGGTTCCAAACCTCTTTGAACATCATCATATATTAGTGCAAGATGCAACTATGCACTAAAACAATATTGTCGTATTTTTTGAAATTTTTTCTCAAAATTTATGTGTTAACCCCTACGAAAATATTGAGTTTTTGGTAAATACTTTATATACTGAAGCTTATAATCTTTATGGTTGTTTTAAAAATTTTAAACATATTATAAATTTGTATTAATGTATTCTAACTCTCTTTCATGGTAAATAAGCATCACTCAGTTGTTATAAATTAATTTAGTGAAACTTCATATACTCACTAAATTAGTGGACTAAACTTTATATAATCGCTACTCTCTAGAGAAATAGAGACAAAAAAAGTTCCAAACCTCTTTGACCATCATTATGTATTAGTACAAGATGCAACTATGCATTAAAACAATATTGTCTTTTTTTTGAAATTTTCTCAAAATCTATGTGTTAACCCTACGAAAATATTGAGTTTTTGGTAAATGTTTTATATACTGAAGCCCATAATCTTTAGTGTTGCTTTTCAAACCAAATTCTACATTTGTATCAATGTAATTTGAAGCTCTTTTTCATGGTATATAGAAATCGTTATAGTTTTTTATCAATTAATTTAGTAAAACTTCATAATTCTCCCTAAATCGATGGAATAACCACTATAAAATCACTATTTTCTTGAAAAAATGAGACAACAATGGCTCCAAACCTCTTTGAACATCATCATATGTTTGTCTAGGATGCAACTATGCATTAAAACAATATTTTTATATTTTTTAAAATTTTCTCAAAATCCATGTGTAACCCCTACGAAAATATTGAGTTCTTGGTAAATGTTTTATATACTGAAGCATATAATCTTTAGTGTTGTTTTAAAATTTCGAACCACATTCTACATTTGTATTAATGTACTCTAAGCTCCTTTTCATAGTATATGGGAATCGTTATAACGTTTTTATCAATTAATTTAGTAAAACTTCATAATACTCCCTAAATCGATGGAAAAACCACTATAAAATCACTATTTTCTTGAAAAACGGAAACAGCAAGGGGTCCATACCTCATTGAACATAATCATATGTCAGTGCAGGATGCAACTATGCATTAAAACAATATTGTCATATTTTTTAAAATTTTCTCAAAATCCATTTCTTAACCCTTACCAAAATATTGAGTTTTTGTTAAATGTTTTATATACTGAAGCATAAAATCTTTAGTGTTGTTTTAAAATTTCGAACCACATTCTACATTTTGTATTAATGTACTCTAAGCTCCTTTTCATAGTAGATGGGAATCGTTATAACGTTTTTATCAATTAATTTAGTAAAACTTCATAATACTCCCTAAATCGATGGAATAACCACTATAAAATCACTATTTTCTTGAAAAACGGAAACAGCAAGGGGTCCATACCTCATTGAACATAATCATATGTCAGTGCAGGATGCAACTATGCATTAAAACAATATTGTCATATTTTTTAAAA
The DNA here is from genome assembly GCA_945779075.1 of Brassica incana. Lineage (NCBI taxonomy): Eukaryota > Viridiplantae > Streptophyta > Magnoliopsida > Brassicales > Brassicaceae > Brassica > Brassica incana. The sequence goes on from CALZFW010000057.1 coordinate 605,947, forward strand.
TTTTCTCAAAATCCATTTCTTAACCCTTACAAAAGTATTGAGTTTTTGTTAAATGTTTTATATACTGAAGCATATAATCTTTAGTGTTGTTTTAAAATTTTGAACCACATTCTACATTTGTATTAATGTATTTTAAGCTCTTTTTCATGGTATATGGGTATCGTTATAACATTTTTATCAATTTATTTAGTCAAACTTCATAATACATCATAAATCGATGGAATAACCATTATAAAATCACTATTTTCTTGAAAAGCGGAGACAACAAAGGCTCCAAACCTCTTTGAACATCATCATATGTTTGTGCAGGATGCAACTATGCATTAAAACAATATTGTCATATTTTTTGAAATTTTCTCAAAATCTATGTGTTAACCCCTACGAAAATATTGAGTTTTTGGTAAATGTTTTATATACCAAAGCCCATAATCTTTAGTGTTGTTTTAAAATTTCTAACCAAGTTCTACATTTATATTAGTAGAATTTTAAGCTCTTTTTCATGGTATATAGAAATCGTTATATTTTTTATCAATTAATTTAATAAAACCTCATAATACTCCGTAGATCGATGGAATGACCACTATAAAATCACAATTTTCTTGAAAAACGGAGACAACAGAGGCTCCATTCCTCTTTGAACATTATCATATGTTAGTGCATGATGCAACTATGCATTAAAATAATATTGTCATATTTTTGAAATTTTCTCAAAATCCATGTGTTAACCTCTACGAAAATATTAAGTTTTTGGTAAATGTTTTATATACTGAAACCTATAATTTTTAGAGTTGTTTTAAAATTTCGAACCACATTCTACATTTTGTATTAATGTATTTTAAACTCTTTTTCATGGTATATGGGAATCGTTATAACATTTTTATCAATTAATTTAGTAAAACTTCATAATACTCCCTAAATCGATGGAATAACCACTATAAAAGTACTATTTTCTTGAAAAACGGAGGCAACAAAGGCTCCAAACCTCTTTGAACATCATCATATGTTTGTGCAGGATGCAACTATGCATTAAAACAATATTTTCGTATTTTTGAAATTTTCTCAAAATCCTAACCCCTACGAAAATATTGAGTTTTAGGTAAATGTTTTATATACTGAAGCATATAATCTTTAGTGCTGTATTAAAATCTTGAACCACATTCTACAATTGTACTAATGTATTCTAAGCTCTTTTTCATGGTATATGGGAATCGTTATAACTTTTTTATTAATTAATTTAGTAAAACTTCATAATACATCATAATCGATGGAATAACCACTATAAATCACTATTTTCTTGAAAAATGGAGACAACAAAGGCTCCATATCTCTTTGAACATCATCATATGTTAGTGCAGGATGCAACTCTACATTAAAAAAATATTGTCATATTTTTTGAAATTTTCTCAAATTCCATGTGTTAACCGTTACAAAAATATTGAGTTTTTAGTAAATGTTGTATATACTGAATCATATAATCTTTAGTGTTGTTTTAAAAATTCGAACCACATTCTACATTTGTAATAATGTATTCTAAGCTCTTTTTAATGGTATATGGGAATCACTATAACTTTTTTTAACAACTAAATTTGTAAAACTTCATAATACATCATAAATCGATGAAATAACCACTATTAAATCACAATTTTCTTGAAAAACGGAAGCAACAAAGGCTCCAAACCTCTTTGAATATCATCATATGTTTGTGCATGATGCAACTATGCATTAAAACAATATTGTCGTATTTTTTGAAATCTTCTCAAAATCCATGTGTTAACCCTTACGAAAATATTGAGTTTTTGGTAAATGTTTTATATACTGAAGCATATAATCTTTAGTGTTGTTTTAAAAGTTTGAACCACATTCTAAATTTGTATTAATGTATTCTAAACTCTTTTTCATGGTATATGGGAATCGTTATAACTTTTTTATCAATTAATTTAGTAAAACTTCATAATACGCCCTAAATTGATAAATTAACCATTATAAAATCGCTATTCTCTAAAGAAATGGAGACAACAAAGGTTTCAAACCTCTTTGAACATCATCATATATTAGTGCAAGATGCAATTATGCACTAAAACAATATTGTCGTATTTTTTGAAATTTTTTCTCAAACTTTATGTGTTAAAACCCCTACGAAAATATTGAGTTTTTGGTAAATACTTAATATACTGAAGCTTATAATCTTTATGGTTGTTTTAAAATTTTTAAACATATTCTACATTTGTATTAAAGTATGCTAACTCTCTTTCATGGTAAATAAGCATCGCTCAATTGTTTTAAATTAATTTAGTAAAACTTCATATACTCCCTAAATTAGTGGACTAAATTTTATATAATCGCTATTCTCTAGAGAAATAGAGACAAAAAATGTTCCAAACCTCTTTGACCATCATTATATATTAGTACAAGATGCAACTATGTATTAAAACAATATTGTCTTTTTTTTGAAATTTTCTCAAAATCTATGTGTTAACCCTACGAAAATATTGAGTTTATGGTAAATGTTTTATATACTGAAGCCCATAATCTTTAGTGTTGTTTTTCTAACCAAATTCTACATTTGTATTAATGTAATTTTAAGCTCTTTTTCATGGTATATAGAAATCGTTATAGTTTTTTATCAATTAATTTAGTAAAACTTCATAATTCTCCCTAAATCGATGGAATAACGACTATAAAATCACTATTTTCTTGAAAGAATGAGACAACAATGGCTCGAAACCTCTTTGAACATCATCATATGTTTGTCTAGGATGCAACTATGCATTAAAACAATATTTTTGTATTTTTTAAAATTTTCTCAAAATCCATGTGTAACCCCTACAAAAATATTGAGTTCTTGGTAAATGTTTTATATACTGAAGCATATAATCTTTAGCGTTGTTTTAAAATTTCGAACCACATTCTACATTTGTATTAATGTACTCTAAGCTCCTTTTCATAGTATATGGGAATCGTTATAACGTTTTTATCAATTAATTTAGTAAAACTTTATAATACTCCCTAAATCGATGGAATAACCACTATAAAATCACTATTTTCTTGAAAAACGGAAACAGCAAGGGGTCCATACCTCATTGAACATAATCATATGTCAGTGCAGGATGCAACTATGCATTAAAACCATATTGTCATATTTTTTAAAATTTTCTCAAAATCCATTTCTTAACCCATACAAAAATATTGAGTTTTTGTTAAATGTTGTATATACTGAAGCATATAATCTTTAGTGTTGTTTTAAAATTTCGAACCACATTCTACATTTGTATTAATGTACTCTAAGCTCCTTTTCATAGTATATGGGAATCGTTATAACGTTTTTATCAATTAAATTTGTAAAACTTCATAATACTCCCTAAATCGATGGAATAACCACTATAAAATCACTATTTTCTTGAAAAACGGAAACAGCAATGGGTCCATACCTCATTGAACATAATCATACGTCAGTGCAGGATGGAACTATGCATTAAAACAATATTGTCATATTTTTTGAAATTTCCTCAAAATCTATGTCTTAACCCTTACAAAAATATTGAGTTTTTGTTAAATGTTTTATATACTGAAGCATATAATCTTTAGTGTTGTTTTAAAATTTCGAACCACATTCTACATTTGTATTAATGTATTTTAAGCTCTTTTTCATGGTATACGGGAATCGTTATAACTTTTTTATCAATTTATTTAGTAAAACTTCATAATACATCATAAATCGATGGAATAACCACTATAAAATCACTATTTTCTTGAAAAACGGAGACAACAAAGGTTCCAAACCTCTTTGAACATCATCATATGTTTGTGCAGAATGCAACTATGCATTGAAACAATATTTTCATATTTTTTGAAATTTTCTCAAAATCTATGTGTAACCCCTACGAAAATATTGAGTTTTTGGTAAATGTTTTATATACTGAAGCCTATAATTTTTAGGGTTGTTTTAAAATTTCGAACCACATTCTACATTTTGCATTAATGTATTTTAAGCTATTTTTCATGGTATATGGGAATCGTTATAACTTTTTCATCAATTAATTTAGTAAAACTTTATAATACTCCATAAATCGAAGGAATAACCACTATAAAATCACTGTTTTCTTGAAAAACGGAGACAACAAAGGCTCTAAACCTCTTTGAACATCATCATATGTTTGTGCAGGATGCAACTATGCATTAAAACAATATTGTCGTATTTTTTGAAATTTTCTCAAAATCTTAACCTGTACGAAAATATTAAGTTTTTGGTAAATGTTTTATATACTGAAGCATATAATCTTTAGTGTTGTTTTAAAATTTCGAACCACATTCTACATTTGTATTAATGTATTTTAAGCTCTTTTTCATGGTATACGGGAATCGTTATAACTTTTTTATCAATTTATTTAGTAAAACTTCATAATACATCATAAATCGATGGAATAACCACTATAAAATCACTATTTTCTTGAAAAACGGAGACATCAAAGGTTCCAAACCTCTTTGAACATCATCAAATGTTTGTGCAGGATGCAACTATGCATTAAAACAATATTGTCATATTTTTTGAAATTTTCTCAAAATCTATGTGTTAACCCCTACGAAAATATTGAGTTTTTGGTAAATGTTTTATATACCAAAGCCCATAATCTTTAGTGTTGTTTTAAAATTTCTAACAAAATTCTACATTTGTATTAATAGAATTGTAAGCTCTTTTTCATGGTATATAGAAATCGTTATATTTTTGTATCAATTAATTTAATAAAACTTCATAATACTCCGTAAATCGATGGAATGACCACTATAAAATCACTATTTTCTTGAAAAACGGAGACAACAGAGGCTCCATACCTCTTTGAACATCATCATATGTTAGTGCAGGATGCAACTATGCATTAAAACAATATTGTCATATTTTTGAAATTTTCTCAAAATCCATGTGTTAACCCCTACGAAAATATTGAGTTTTTGGTAAATGTTTTATATATTGAAGCCTATAATTTTTAGGGTTGTTTTAAAATTTCGAACCACATTCTACATTTTGTATTAATGTATTTTAAGCTCTTTTCCATGGTATATGAGAATCGTTATAACTTTTTTATCAATTAATTTAGTAAAACTTCATAATACTCCATAAATCGATGGAATAACCACTATAAAATCACTATTTTCTTGAAAAACGGAGACAACAAAGGCTCCAAACCTCTTTGAACATCATCATATGTTTGTGCAGGATGCAACTATGCATTAAAACAATATTGTTGTATTTTTTGAAATTTTCTCAAAATCCTAACCCCTACGAAAATATTGAGTTTTTGGTAAATGTTTTATATACTGAAACATATAGTCTTTAGTGTTGTTTTAAAATTGCGAACCACATTCTACAATTGTATTCATGTATTCTAAGCTCTTTTTCATGGTATATGGGAATCGTTATAACTTTTTTATCAATTAATTTAGTAAAACTTCATAATACATCATAAATCGATGGAATAACCACTATAAAATCACTATTTTCTTGAAAAACGGAGACAACAAAGGCTCCGTATCTCTTTGAACATCATCATATGTTAGTGCAGGATGCAACTATGCATTAAAACAATATTGTCATATTTTTAAAAAAATTCTCAAAATCCATGTGTTAACCCCTTATGAAAATATTGAGTTTTAGGTAAATGTTTTATATACTGAAGCATATAATATTTAGTGTTGTTTTAAAATTTTGAACCACATTCTACATTTGATTTAATGTATTCTAAGCTCTTTTTAATGGTACATGAGAATCATTATAACTTTTTTTAACAAATAAATTTGTAAAACTTCATAATACATCATAAATCGATGAAATAACCACTATTAAATCACAATTTTCTTGAAAAACGGAGACAAAAAAGGCTCCAAACTTCATATACTCCCTAAATTAGTGGACTAAACATTATATAATCGTTATTCTCTAGAGAAATAGAGACAAAAAATGTTCCAAACCTCTTTGACCATCATTATATATTCGTACAAGATGCGACTATGCATTAAAACAATATTGTCGTATTTTTTGAAATTTTCTCAAAATCTACGTGTTTAACCCCTACAAAAATATTGAGTTTTTGGTAAATGTTTTATATATTGAAAGCTTATAATCTTTAGTGTTGTTTAAAATTTTGAACCACATTCTGCATTTGTATTAATGTATTTTAAGCTCTTTTTCATGGTATATGGAAATCGTTATAACTTTTTTATCATTTAATTTATTAAAACTTCATAACACATCATAAATCGATGGAATAACCACTATAAAATCACTATTTTCTTGAAAAATGGAGACCACAAAGGCTTCAAACCTCTTTGAACATTATCATATATTTGTACAGGATGTAACTATGCATTAGAACAATATTGTCGTATTTTTTGAAATTTTCTCAAAATCTATGTGTTTTTGGGAAATGTTTTATATACTGAAGTCCATAATCTCTAGTGTTGTATTAAAATTTCTAATCAAATTGTACATTTGTATTAATGTAATTTTAAGCTCTTTTTCATGGTATATAGAAATCGTTATAGTTTTTTTATCAATTAATTTAGTAAAACTTCATAATTCTCCCTAAATCGATGGAATAACCACTATAAAATCACTATTTTATTGAAAAAAAGAGACAACAATGGCTCCAAACCACTTTGCACATCATCATATGTTTGTTCAGGATGCAACTATGCATTAAAACAATATTTTCGTATTTTTTTGAAAATTTCTTAAAATCCATGTGTTAACCCCCTACGAAAATATTGAGTTCTTGGTAAATGTTTTATATACTGAAGCATATAATCTTTAGTGTTGTTTTAAAATTTCAAACCACATTCTACATTTGTATTAATGTATTCTAAGCTCCTTTTCATAGTATATGAGAATCGTTATAACTTTTTTATCAATTAATTTAGTAAAACTTCATAATACTCCCTAAATCGATGGAATAACCACTATAAAATCACTATTTTCTTGAAAAACGGAAACAGCAAGGGGTCCATACCTCATTGAACATAATCATATGTTAGTGCAGGATGCAACTATGCATTAAAATAATATTGTCATATTTTTTTAAATTTTCTCAAAATCCATGTCTTAACCCCTACGAAAATATTGAGTTTTTGTTAAATGTTTTATATACTGAAGCATATAATCTTTAGTGTTGTTTTAAAATTTCGAACCACATTCTACATTTGTATTAATGTATTTTAAGCTCTTTTTCATGGTATATGGGAATCGTTATAACTTTTTTATCAATTAATTTAGTAAAACTTCATAATACATCATAAATCGATGGAATAACCACTATAAAATCACTATTTTCTTGAAAAACGGAGACAACAAAGGCTCCAAACCTCTTTGAACATCATCATATGTTTGTGTAGGATGCAACTATGCATTAAAACAATATTTTTGTATTTTTTGAAATTTTCTCAAAATCTATGTGTTAACCCTACAAAAATATTGAGTTTTTGGTAAATGTTTTATATACCGAAGCCTATAATCTTTAGTGTTGTTTTAAAATTTCTAACCAAATTCTACATTTGTATTAATGTAATTTTAAGCTCTTTTTCATGTTATATAGAAATCGTTATATTTTTTATCAATTAATTTAATAAAACTTCATAATACTCTGTAAATTCGATGGAAAAAAGTCACAATTTTCTTGAAAAACGGAGACAACAAAGGCTCCAAACCTCTTTGAACATCATCATATGTTTGTGCAGGATGCAACTATGATTTAAACCAATAATGTCATATTTTTTGAAAATTTCTCAAAATCCATGTGACCCTACAAAAATATTGAGTATTTGGTAAATGTTTTATATACTGAAGCATATAATCTTTAGTGTTGTTTTAAAATTTCGAACCACATTCTACATTTGTATTAATGTATTCTAAGCTCCTTTTCATGGTAAATAAGCATCGCTCAATTGTTATTAATTAATTTAGTGAAACTTCATATACTCTCTAAATTAGTAGAGTAAACATTATAAAATCGCTATTCTTTAGAGAAATAGAGACAAAAAATGTTCCAAACCTCTTTGATCATCATCATATATTAGTATAAGATGCAACTATTCATTAACAAAATATTGTCTTATTTTTTGAAATTTTCTCAAAATCTATGTGTTAACCCCTACGAAAATATTGAGTTTTCGGTAAATGTTTTATATACTGAAAGCCTATAATCTTTAGTGTTGTTTTAAAATTTCTAACCACATTCTACATTTGTATTAATGTATTTTTAAGCTTTTTCATGGTATATAGGAATCATTATATTTTTATAACAAATAATTTAGTAAAACTTCATAATGCTCCATAAATCGATGGAATAACCACTAGAAAATTAATACTTTCTTGAAAAACGGAGACAAAAAGGCTCTAAACCTCTTTGAACATCATCATATGTTTGTGCAAGATTAAATTATGCATTAAATCAATATTGTCGTATTTTTTGAAATTTTCTCAAAATCTATGTGTTAACAACCCGTACGAAAAATATTGAGTTTTTGGTAAAGGTTTTATATACTGAAACCTATAATCTTTAGTGTTTTTTTAAACTTTCTAACCAAATTCTACATTTGTATTAATGTATTTTTAAGCTCTTTTTCATGGTATATAGAAATCGTTATATTTTTTTATCAATTAATTTAGTAAAACTTCATAATATTCCGTAAATCGATGGAATAACCACTATAAAATACTATTTTCTTGAAAAAAAGATACAACAAAGGCTCCAAACCTCTTTGAACATCATCATATGTTTTCGCAGGATGCAACTATGTATTAAAACAATATTGTCGTATTTTTTGAAAAAATTTCTAAATCTATGTGTTAACCCCCCCTACAAAAATATTGAGGTTTTGGTAAAATTTTTATATACTGAAGCATATAATCTTTAGTGTTGTTTTAAAATTTCTAACCAAATTCTAAATTTGTATAAATGTATTTTTAATCTCTTTTTCATGGTATATAGAAATCATTATGTTTTTTTATTAATTAATTTAATAAAACTTCATAATACTCCGTAAATCGATGGAATAACCATTATAAAATCACAATTTTCTTGAAAAACAGAGACAACAAAGGCTCCAAACCTCTTTGAACATTATCATATGTTTGTGCAGAATGCAGCTATGCATTAAAACAATATTGTCGTAGTTTTTGAAAATTTCTCAAAATCTATGTGTTAACCAACCCCCTACGAAAAATGTTGAGTTTTTGGTAAATTTTTTATACTGAATCCTGTAATTTTTAGAGTTGTTTTAAAATTTCTAACCACATTCTACATTTGTATTAATGTATTTTAAGTTCTTTTTCATGGTATATGGGAATCATTATAGTTTTGTATCAATTAATTAATAAAACTGCATAATACTCCCTAAATCGATGGAATAACCACTATAAAATCACTATTTTCTTGAAAACGGAGACAACAAAGGCTCCATACCTCTTTGAAACAACACCATATGTTAGTGCAGGATGCAACTATGCATTAAAACAATATTGTCATATTTTTAAAAAAAATCTCAAAATCCATGTGTTAACACCCCTACGAAAATATTGAGTTTTAGGTAAATGTTTTATATACTGAAGCATATAATCTTTAGTGTTGTTTTAAAATTTTGAACCACATTCTACATTTGATTTAATGTATTCTAAGCTCTTTTTAATGGTATATGAGAATCATTATAACTTTTTTTAACAATTAAATTTGTAAAACTTCATAATACATCATAAATCGATGAAATAACCACTATTAAATCACAATTTTCTTGAAAAACGGAGACAAAAAAAGGCTCCAAACCTCTTTGAATATCATCATATATTTGTGCAGGATGAAATTATGCATTAAAACAATATTGTCGTATTTTTTGAAATTTTCTCAAAATCCATGTGTTAACCCTTACGAAAATATTGAGTTTTTGGTAAATGTTTTATATACTGAAGCATATAATCTTTAGTGTTGTTTTAAAATTTTGAACCACATTCTAAATTTGTATTAATGTATTCTAAGCTCTTTTTCATGGTATATGAGAATCGTTATAAAAAATTTATCAATTAATTTAGTAAAACTTCATAATACGCCCTAAATTGATGAATTAACCATTATAAAATCGTTATTCTCTAAAGAAATGGAGACAACAAAGGTTCCAAACCTCTTTGAACATCATCATATATTAGTGCAGGATGCAACTATGCACTAAAACAATATTGTCGTATTTTTTGAAATTTTCTCAAAATTTATGTGTTAAAACCCCTACGAAAATATTGAGCTTTTGGTAAATACTTTATATACTGAAGCCTATAATCTTTATGGTTGTTTTAAAATTTCTAAACAAATTCTACATTTGCATTAATGTATGCTAACTCTTTTTCATGGTAAATAAGCATCGCTCAATTGTTATAAATTAATTTAGTGAAACTTCATATACTCCCTAAATTAGTGGACTAAACATTATATAATCGCTATTCTCTAGAGAAATAGAGACAAAAAATGTTCCAAACCTCTTTGACCATCATTATATATTCGTACAAGATGCGACTATGCATTAAAACAATATTGTCGTATTTTTTGAAATTTTCTCAAAATCTACTGTGTTTAACCCCTACGAAAATATTGAGTTTTTGGTAAATGTTTTATATATTGAAAGCTTATAATCTTTAGTGTTGTTTAAAATTTTGAACCACATTCTGCATTTGTATTAATGTATTTTAAGCTCTTTTTCATGGTATATGGAAATCGTTATAACTTTTTTATCATTTAATTTATTAAAACTTCATAACACATCATAAATCGATGGAATAACCACTATAAAATCACTATTTTCTTGAAAAATGGAGACCACAAAGGCTTCAAACCTCTTTGAACATTATCATATATTTGTACAGGATGTAACTATGCATTAGAACAATATTGTCGTATTTTTTGAAATTTTCTCAAAATCTATGTGTTTTTGGGAAATGTTTTATATACTGAAGTCCATAATCTCTAGTGTTGTTTTAAAATTTCTAATCAAATTGTACATTTGTATTAATGTAATTTTAAGCTCTTTTTCATGGTATATAGAAATCGTTATAGTTTTTTTATCAATTAATTTAGTAAAACTTCATAATTCTCCCTAAATCGATGGAATAACCACTATAAAATCACTATTTTATTGAAAAAAAGAGACAACAATGGCTCCAAACCACTTTGCACATCATCATATGTTTGTTCAGGATGCAACTATGCATTAAAACAATATTTTCGTATTTTTTTGAAAATTTCTTAAAATCCATGTGTTAACCCCCTACGAAAATATTGAGTTCTTGGTAAATGTTTTATATACTGAAGCATATAATCTTTAGTGTTGTTTTAAAATTTCAAACCACATTCTACATTTGTATTAATGTATTCTAAGCTCCTTTTCATAGTATATGAGAATCGTTATAACTTTTTTATCAATTAATTTAGTAAAACTTCATAATACTCCCTAAATCGATGGAATAACCACTATAAAATCACTATTTTCTTGAAAAACGGAAACAGCAAGGGGTCCATACCTCATTGAACATAATCATATGTTAGTGCAGGATGCAACTATGCATTAAAATAATATTGTCATATTTTTTTTAATTTTCTCAAAATCCATGTCTTAACCCCTACGAAAATATTGAGTTTTTGTTAAATGTTTTATATACTGAAGCATATAATCTTTAGTGTTGTTTTAAAATTTTGAACCACATTCTACATTTGTATTAATGTATTTTAAGCTCTTTTTCATGGTATATGGGAATCGTTATAACTTTTTTATCAATTAATTTAGTAAAACTTCATAATACATCATAAATCGATGGAATAACCACTATAAAATCACTATTTTCTTGAAAAACGGAGACAACAAAGGCTCCAAACCTCTTTGAACATCATCATATGTTTGTGTAGGATGCAACTATGCATTAAAACAATATTTTTGTATTTTTTGAAATTTTCTCAAAATCTATGTGTTAACCCCTACAAAAATATTGAGTTTTTGGTAAATGTTTTATATACCGAAGCCTATAATCTTTAGTGTTGTTTTAAAATTTCTAACCAAATTCTACATTTGTATTAATGTAATTTTAAGCTCTTTTTCATGTTATATAGAAATCGTTATATTTTTTATCAATTAATTTAATAAAACTTCATAATACTCTGTAAATCGATGGAAAAAAGTCACAATTTTCTTGAAAAACGGAGACAACAAAGGCTCCAAACCTCTTTGAACATCATCATATGTTTGTGCAGGATGCAACTATGATTTAAACCAATAATGTCATATTTTTTGAAAATTTCTCAAAATCCATGTGACCCTACAAAAATATTGAGTATTTGGTAAATGTTTTATATACTGAAGCATATAATCTTTAGTGTTGTTTTAAAATTTCTAACCAAATTCTAAATTTGTATAAATGTATTTTTAATCTCTTTTTCATGGTATATAGAAATCATTATGTTTTTTTATTAATTAATTTAATAAAACTTCATAATACTCCGTAAATCGATGGAATAACCACTATAAAATCACAATTTTCTTGAAAAACAGAGACAACAAAGGCTCCAAACCTCTTTGAACATTATCATATGTTTGTGCAGGATGCAACTATGCATTAAAACAATATTGTCGTAGTTTTTAAAAATTTCTCAAAATCTATGTGTTAACCCCTACGAAAAATATTGAGTTTTTGGTAAATTTTTTATACTGAAGCCTGTAATTTTTAGAGTTGTTTTAAAATTTCTAACCACATTCTACATTTGTATTAATGTATTTTAAGCTCTTTTTCATGGTATATGGGAATCATTATAGTTTTGTATCAATTAATTAATAAAACTGCATAATACTCCCTAAATCGATGGAATAACCACTATAAAATCACTATTTTCTTGAAAATGGAGACAACAAAGGCTCCATACCTCTTTGAACATCATCATATGTTTGTGCAGGATGCAACTATGCATTAAAACAATATTGTCATATTTTTTGAAATTTTCTCAAAATCTATGTGTTAACCCCTACGAAAATAATTGAGTTTTTGGTAAATGTTTATATACTGAAGCCCATAATCTTTAGTGTTGTTTTAAAATTTCTAACCAAATTCTACATTTGTATTAATGTATTCTTAAGCTCTTTTTCATGGTATATAGAAATAGTTATATTTTGTTATCAATTAATTTAATAAAACTTCATAATACTCCGGAAATTGATGGAATAACCACAATAAAATCACAATTTTCTTGAAAACACGGAGACAACAAGGCCTCCAAATCTCTTTGAACATCATCATATGTTTGTGCAGGATGCAACTATGCATTAAAAAATATTGTCGTATTTTTTGAAAATTTCTCAAAATCTATTTGTTAAAACCCCTACCAAAAATATTGAGTTTTTGGTAAATGTTTTATATACTGAAGCATATAATCTTTAGTGTTGTTTTAAAATTTTGAACCAACATTCTACATTTGTATTAATGTATTCTAAGCTCTTTTTCATGGTACATGGGAATCGATATAACTTTTTTATCAATTAATTTAGTAAAACTTCATAATACTCCCTAAATCGATGGAATAGCAACTATAAAATCACTATTTTCTTGGAAAATTGTATAAGAGCCAAATATATTAATTCGATCAATAATATAAATTTTTTTCCATACGATATTTCTTAAATAATTTTCATATAAATTTACCATGCGCAAGGCGCAGATCTTTTCCTAGTCAAATGTTATTCAATCATATCGATTTACTATTAAATTTGATTTTATAACTGATTTGTATAGATTTCTTTGTTAAAAATACAAAAACTCAAATCTTAAGAAAAATTTTCGGATTTGTAAGTACTCAGCTATGTTGTCTTGGTAGACATAAAGTCAACCATCTTCTTGATCGCATCTTCGTTAGTGAAGACTCGGCCTCCCCTAGAGCTAGCTATTTTGAGGAAAATTATTTCTAAGAAGCAGTTAGCAACGACAAAAAAATTGGTTAGACACATGCAATACATGGATCTAAGCCAAGGCATGACACGCCCTAACCAAGCAAAAAATCTTGTCCACAGCTTCTTGTGAATAGCTTGGGTCTCTTCTTCAAATGTTTTCTCGTTCTCATCTGAACCTTCACTTTTCTTCTCAACACTACCAGAGCTAAAACATCTCTTGTAGAAGATGGATAAAGAGTAGACGATACACTTATTATGATGGTTTTATAGAACTCCAAATCTTTTATTGGATACAATATTATCAACTAGCGTAAATTATTTATTTCTACATCTAAAGAATCACTAAAATCATTGGAATTCGATTTATAGTTATATACGTCGTGGACGGATCATACTTGTTAAAAATCAGTAGATGATTTATTTTTAAATCAGAAAACACTATAAGAATGTATAATAATCATATATTAACATTCATATCCAAAAATGTATAATCATTATATTTAGGAGGTGTTATTCAATCAACGGATTGAAATTAATTATCGATGTCTTGCAATCCATCAAATTTTAAAATTAGTTTCAATTGGTAAATTCTAAAATCTTTTTGAGAGTTATTGGTTGATGTAGTTTAATGGATTTGGAAATCCAAACTAAATCTAGTGTTATTAGTTCTATGATTTTATTCATATTGAAATCATGTGTTATTGGTTCATGATTAATAAATTTTAATTCAAATAAAAAGTTATTCAATCATACCAATTTACTATTGGATTTGATCTCATAACTGATTTGTATAGATTTCTTTGTTAAAAATACAAAGACTCAGATCTTAAGAAAAACCTTCGGATTTGTAAATGCTAATTAAAGTGCATATGTTAGATTTTGAAAATCAGTATACTTTACTTAAATTTTAAATACTATATAGATTTTTCAATCAATTGAAGTACATAAATCAATAACATTTCCTTTATCGTATGCTTTAGATTTTGATTTCAGTCATTTATTCGTAAGATTTTACAATAAATCATTTGAAATCAGTCTAAAGTATAAAGAAATTTGAAATATTTAAAAGTTGAAATAATACTATATTTTAAAAAAAAAACTTAATTTAAATCGTTTATTGAATAATAGTGAATTGTAAATTATAATTTAATTATTATTCGAATCAAGGTGAATTGTGTTTTAATTTAACTCGATGAAAATTGTTAACTCCCCCTTACCCTACATCTCAACATACCCAATCAAAAAATGGAACGCACAACTAGATGTCATCCAATTTTTTGACAAATGAATTCAATTACTTGAACAAAGCATAATGGTTTTATTTCGTGGAAGCACCGTAGCCTATTGGTTAAGGTTTAAAAGCTTCTACACCCAGGTCTGGGGTTCGAATCTCAGACTATGCAATTTCTTGCAGATTACAGGAAATACAAGTTTCAAGTCTCGGAGAAAAGCGATTTATTAATGCAGTTAGGGGGTAGATCTTCAGAAAGCAAGTTGTATTGTCGGTTGTCGATTGTCTATGTAATATTTCTCATAAATGTAATGTCATAATAAATCAGCGTTAAAAAAAAACATAATGGTTTTACATATTTGAGAAAGTTAAAATAAATAACAAATGTTGCTGTTTTAAATGGGCTTTGAATTTATGAAGACATATCCCACTATCTCTTCAAAAAGGTCCATTGTTAAATTGAATAAAAATTTTAAAATTTAAAATCTGTTTCTCCTTCTTTCCTTCCCTCTCGCCGTTTTCTCACAAAATGGTATGATCTTGAATGGAGCTGATTGTTTCTCTGTCGATAAAATTTGAAAGAAGCAATTTTTATTTTATTTTGGTGCAGTCAGAAGTGTTAAGTGTACGAAGCGTAATGTTCGTCAAGCATATCACAAGTTATGCTCTGGTTTGTGCTCTATTTCGTGCTCTGTTTCTCTCTGCCAAACGAAGAAGAATGATACCTTCTTTGTAGTTAATGTGATGTGTTATAGTATGAAACTGGTAAAAGGTTGTGCCAAGGAGCAGAAAGTGTGCGCCAAGTGTTATTCTGGTGGTGATCAAAATAACAAGCTTTTGTAGTTAATTCACCATTTTACTCATCTATGTTTCCAAACAAGTAGGATGATATCGTACATTGAAGCGTGTTTGAGGCTCTAAATTTTGGTGTGTTTTTTTTTTGGGCGTCACACAGTTGAACAAAGATAACAACCCGAAAAAATCAGATGACGCAGCAACAAGGAGCGATAGCAGCAAGGTTGGTGATGTGTTTCCATCAACATCCCTTGACGAATATGCAAACAAGTCTGGAAGAGTTAATGGGATTGTTGGTCTTGGCAATGTGCCTGATCATGTCCATCATGATGATGATGAGAGTGGACATGGATCAGATGAGGATCATAGTGGTGATGATGAGCATGATTTTCGCCAAGGCAGTGGTGCAAATGAATCATCTACATTGCCGAAGTAAACTAAATACGGTTGCAGTTCTTTCAATTTTGATTCTCTTATTGTTTCGATAAACTTCAACTTTGTTACCTGAAAATTTTATTGACCAAAAAGGAGAGGTATATTATTTAAAAATTAAGCAGTGAACATATAACAACTCTTGCTACTATGAACTTCTCATCCTCCCTACATAACCTCTGGGGATTTCTGGCTCTGCAGCCTAATCAAAGAACACAAGTTCCTGCCATCATCAACTCAGAGATCAAACTTTCTATACCTTTTTCTTAATATATTACATCTCTTCTTCTAACTACTACACAACATGTTAACTACACAAGTATGTTTACAACTGTACAAATAAAAAAAATAATCAAATACAAATTACTGGGGGAAGAGTCACGGCTGAAGCTGCTTCAACCGCCGTACAACTTGCTTCATCGTCGGCCTCGTCGATAGAGAATCCACAGTACAAATAACCGCTAAATGCAGAACCTCAACGAGATCATCGTGCGGACCAGCATCCCATAACCCTGCCGTGAAAAACTCCTTGGCCCGTCCTTGTTTCAACAACATACAACCCCACTGCACAATGTTGAATCCATTACCGTACGAAACAAACGACGGATCAAGCGCTTTCTTGTCTGAAAGCAGCTCCAGAAGCACCACTCCGTAGCTGTAAACATCCGCTTTATCTGAAACCCGGCAAGTCATCGCGTACTCAGGCGCTACATATCCGAACGTACCAGCCACGCCCGTTGTTGCGTGCGTCTCTGATGTCCCGAGCAACCTCGCTAATCCAAAGTCCGATAAATATGCGTTGTGATCATTGTCTAAGAGGATGTTGCTTGGTTTGACATCACGGTGAAGAACACGTGGGACGCATTGGTCGTGGAGGTAAGCGAGAGCTCTAGCTATGTCAAGAGCGATCTTGTGAAGATTTCTCCAATCTACAGCTCTTGTGGATCGCTCTTGGATGAACTTCTCCAGGTTGCCTCCAGGGAGATAGTTGTAAACCAAGAACATCTCGGTTTCGCTTGCGTGGTAACCAAAGAGAGTCACGAGATTCGGGTGCCTAAGCCTACCTAGTGTTTTGATCTCTGCATGGAACTGTTGGACGCCTTGGAACCGTCCGATAGAGAGGCGTTTGATAGCGACGATAACCTCTTGAGAGATTACAGCTCTGTACGTTGCTCCAAACCCGCCGTTACCGATCAGATTGTTCGCATTGAAGTTTCCCGTGGCTCTAACAACGTTGTCGAAGGTTATTGCAACTCCCATGTCCATGAACATAGTGACTTCTCGTTTTGTAGTAGCCATGACCTTCGATTTCGGATGCCATTTCCTCGTGTAGAAGAAGAGAATCACAAGAGCGATCAGAACTGAGACAATGGCTGACGAAGATGCTATGGAAGCAATCTCTAGCGAGTTGAACCCGTCTCTTCCCGAGTTCTGAGACGGAGCGTTTTCGACAGGGGAAGATGCGTAATCCTGCGTGCTAGAATCTGCCATGGGGCCTCTGGGATCCGAAGATGGTGTTGTCAGAGAGAACACACGGCAAGGCTGAAGATACATGTTTCCGACCACACTGCTGCATTTGGTCAATCCATTGGTTGGAGGAACAGGACCTGACATATTGTTGGAGGAGACATTGAAAACCGCAAAAGTAGAGAAACCCGTGGGGATTTGTCCAGAGAGGTTGTTGTTGTTGAGAAGCAGCACAGTGAGATTCTTCAAGTTGACGAAACCATGAGGAATACCGCCGGATAGATAATTTGAAGAGAGATCAAGAACTTGCAGGGAATGCAACTGACCAAAACTCTCAGGGATTTGCCCCGTCAGGTTATTATTCGCAAACGAAAGAAACGTCAAAGCATTCATCTTCTTCCCCAGGCTTCCCGGTATATGACCTTGCAACTGATTCCAGCTCAGATTAAGTGCAACAAGCGAAGATAGATCCCCAAGGCTCGATGGAATTGTCCCAAAGATCTGATTCAAGGAAGCATCAAGAATCTTAAGAGAAGGACACATGTTGCTGAGCCCTTCAGGAATCCGACCTGAGAGCTTGTTGAAGCTTACGTTGACGTAAACAGCTTTGAGTTTGTCGCAGCTATCAAACAGATTCCCAGGGAATTGCCCGTACAACTGATTCCCTCCACCAGAAAATATGTAAGAGATACTCTTTCCCAACCGCTCTTGCGCAAGAGGTACAGACTTGAGAGTTCCAGTGAAGTTGTTGTCTGCGAAGTTATGAAACACAGCCGGGCCTCCGTCACCTCCAACAGCAGTCAGGGAAGCTCCAACTTGAGCCTTCTCGGTGAAGAAGGAGAGATACACAGACGAAGGGTCAGTGTTATAGGATTCGATAGAAAACCCGTCAAAGTAAACAACAGGAGGACAAGAGGTTGTGGTATTGCTGAGAAACTCCGGGATTAAACCCGATAAGCTGTTTCCGCCCACGTCAAAGACACTCATGCAGGGAACCGACATCTCTTTGATAAGCTCTCCGGTAAGCACATTCGAGCTCAAATCAAGAAGACGAAGGTTATTGCATTTACTAAGCCCTACAGGAATCTCCCCCTTAAAGAAGTTCTGACCCAAATTAACCATCTCCAAGCTTTGACATGAACCCCAATCTCCTGGAAACCTCCCTTCTAACGTAGCTCTCGGCACCCAAAGTATCTTTAGCTTCGGAAGCCTAGTGATTTCCTCCGGAATCCCTCCTTGATAGAAATTGAAATCTTCGGTCATGGAGGTTAAATCAGCGCCTGGCGGTTGATCTGACTCCCCTCTGACGCTGCTAATGTCTTCATACACATTGTACAGGTTCGATAGCACAAGAACAGACAAGGAAGAGCAATTCCCAAGCTCTGCAGGTAACGGACCACTAAGAGTGTTCTTCGAAACATCCAAAAACTCAAGCTTCCCAAGATTCCCAAACTCTGAAGGGATGGTCTCTTCCAACGTATTCATATACAACAACAATGACTTCAAACCACGACAACTCCCCAAACTCTCTGGAATTCTCCCAGATAAGAAATTACCAGACAGATCCAAATGCTCAAGCTTCCCACAGTTATCACCAATATCTTTAGGCAAAGAGCCTTCAAGCCAGTTTAACAGCAAGTGCACCACTCTGAATCTCCCGACAAAACCAGGAACAGTTCCATTAAGCTTGTTACCACCTAAGTTCAGAATCTCCAACTTGGAAAGATTCTGCAGAGAACTAGGGATTTCACCTGAAAATCTGTTAAACCCTAGATTCATGACCCGCAAACTCCGTAGCCCCGTAAACTGAACAGGCAATGACCCGGACATCAAATTCCCTTCAAGATCAAGAACTTCCAGCTTCTCCATTTCCCAGATTCCAACAGGAATCTCTCCGCTAAACGAATTGAAGGGCAGAGACAAAACCCTAAGTTCTGTGAGACCCACAATGACAGAAGGCAAATTCCCAACCAAAGTCCCAAGCTTTCCGGCGCAAACCCTCCGAATACCAAACCCATACAGAGGAAACTTGCCAATATCAGCACAAGTGAAACGGTTTCGACTAATTTTAGAGCTCCCCTTATCGCTTCCAGAGCCACTGATGTTAAGAGCCATGACTCGGGAGGTCGAGTCGCAAGATACGCCAAACCAGGAGCAGTAGTCTTCGCTCTCATTGACCCAACTAGCGAGAATCGAACCAGGATCCGATACAGTTTCCTTAAACCGAAGCAGCACCGATTTGTCCGAATCAGCTAATACTGTGAATCTTCCGGGGAGACAGGTTGTGATACAGAGTAACCAGAAAGAGAACAATATGATCGGAGGAATCTTTCTACGGGGGAAAACCCCATCTGACTTACGCTCAGAACACCGGCTGAAAGATATGAAATAGTACCATCAAATTATGAATGAATGAGCATACGTAGACATATAAATATTAAGTTTCTACTGATGCAACTTGCCTGACAATAACAACTTGGTTCATCTGATCCATCTTACAATCAATCAGCTTCGCAGTTATTGCCTTCACGATCCATGGTTCAACCTCCTCTCCCTTTAACTGAAACACACAGAACAGTAAGAAACTAAAAAAAAATATTACCATTATTTCAGGGTTTCTGAGTTTGTATACCTGTAGAGTGTCTTTAATTGAGGTGTAAGGTATTTTGCCAGATTCATCAGACGCTAAGTGCACTAGTGACAACAATCTCATCTTTGTTACACAATCTTCATCGACAAGTCCTAAGGACCACCAGAAATAGAAATTAAGGATTTTCTCCGGTGATGGGACGTGTTTACAGAAAGAGCAGTAAACGGATTTACAATTTGGTTACCATAGCTTTGCAGACATTCTGAATTTGCAGTTTGGAATTCCCTGTAAGCATTCAGCCTCTGGGTTAGAAAGATCTTCAGCAACTGGTAAACTGGTGTATATTTAGCATCCTTCTCTAGTTGTGCTACGGCTGGCAAGTCCAATAAATCACACTGCAATTACAGAATCATTGATGTAATCTATAAGAGCTGTGTCAAAGCAAGAAATACGGATCCTAGACATCCCAATCACACTATGTTTTTACGAATTATGATACCTGGAAGATGTTGGGAGCTTTTACAAATTCAATAACTGCACGCACAGCCCCTTCCTTAGCTTCACCTAAGGCCTGAGCATCCTCTTTCGAGAAAGTCGCTAAATACTTTGTCAAGAACTTAAGGGATTCTTTCACCAAGCTGGAATATGGATAAGAGAAGTCAAAATCATGATGCTACAGTTATAGAGCTCATAGTAAACGAAAGAAGGAAACCAGGTAGAGAATTACTGGTGATGAAGTGTAAAGTGTGTTGCAGAAGTACCTTTTATTTTCTCTCAGCACATTAGCAACGGCAAGGAAGAGTTCCCTCTGGTCTTTAATGTCAATATTCCACTCTTCCAAAAAACTATCAATCTTCTTAAAAGAAGGAATTACATACTCGGTAACCTTCCCAGTAACAGCTAGGGATAAAGCCTTCATGTAGACTTGAAAACGAGCATACGGGTGGTCCAGAAGGCTATATAGATTGAAGAGGCTATACAAATACCAAAAAAAAGAATGAGGAAATATGTAACTTATAAACAAAACATTGAACATATAAGCTGGAAAGAATCATACATCTTCAAACGAAGTGAAGCTTTATCATTTGGTTGCTGAACAAGCTTAGCAGAAATAACTTTCACCATATCCAGGACATCATCCTCAGGGCTATTGGCATTCTTGACAATGCTGCAAATGATGCTGTATGTACACTCAAAATCTGAATCAAAGATACACACAAGATCAACCAACCAACTGATGAGAGACGACAACACACACAAAAATGAGTAAATAGACACACACACACCTTTCTCAGATAGCTTGGAAGATACCAATTCAGCTGAAGCTACTAGTAAAGAAGCTAACTCCAACCACTTTCGTGCAACTATGAACTCCTCGCCTTCTTTACAAAGCCTGGCGATTTCTGGCTCTGAAGCCTAATTGAGTTCAAAAATCAGCTCAGGGAGTAGCTCTCGACTAATCTTAGATGATGGAATCATGAAGCTATTCTAGTCTACCACTCAATCAGATCTACGAAACGAAATGGTTTATGATGATAGTGAGGTGGTGGTACCTCCGCGAGCTGAGAAGTGAATCGGACGACGGAGAGAAACGGATCTCCTTCGGAAGTGGGAAGAATCGTCGTCGTCGTCGTCGTCATAGCGCAGCCGAGCTAAGAGAGAGAGAGAGAGAGAGAGAGAGAAAAGGAAAGAAACCCTAATCTATTATTTTATCTTTTCCGGTTACGTTTAACCGCGATTGGACCGGGTTCGCAAAAATTAAACGGTTTATCCAAAAAAGAATATCCAACGGTCATGATTGAGCCGTCGTCGTGTTCTGCCGGATGTTCACCGATTGAGACTCAAAATTGGCACTTGATAATAATATTTTTTCACCTTATTAATTTCACGATCAATGATTTGATTTGACTCGGCTTCTAGTTTACGATGGAACATATATTATTTGAGGAGTAGATTGTGAAAAATGATCTCATTTGGGCACTGTTTGTTTATTTTTGATTTAGATTGGTAACATGTTGTTTTTTTATTTTTGAAATTAAGGTTTCTAGTAGAAACTCGTAATGATCACAACAACAACCATGTTTATGGAAGATGTACATTTGATTAATTAAAAATCTTGGGTTGTCGGAAGCAGCTTTCATTTCTGTACAGAATCAGAAGCATTTGGTCCCCCAAAGAGATAGCCAAGAGATGATACTCCACCAGGAGCTGAACGAACCTTGGTAGATGGCCTCTCCTGTGTCACATTTTGGTATATTTCTATCAGTTTTCAAATTTAAAGTTTCATTTTTTTTTCTTTCTGAACATGTAACAAAATATCTCTTCCTTACCGTGAGAAAGTTTCCAGAGTTTTGACCTTCTGATCTGAAGTAGTTATTAGGACTTCCTCTAACACCTGCAGCTAATCTATTATTATTATCAGTGACGGTGGTGGTCGTGGTCGTAATTGGTCTTCTTCCGGTTCCGTCTGTGGTAGTTGTGGTGGTTGTCGTGGTTGTAGTCCCCATTTTTGTAGCGGCAGAGGAAGGAGAATCCCCGGAAGAACCAAAGAGATAACCGAGAGAGCTTTGATGAACACCACTTATTTACTCCTCTTGCTTTACCCATCTTTTGCTTTCTTTTTTTTTTGTTTGATCCTGCTAGAGATAGAGAGATCTAAACAATTTGAAAATGTTTACAAGTTTTAAGTTTGTGTTCAATGAGATGGGTATATCTAGAAGAGCAGAGGTTTTTTTTTATAGTATTGTTATATTGAGTTATTACAGACACGTGATAAGACAGATCAAAAGAATTGATGTTTGTTTACCTCTTCTGGCTAATCTTCTTTGCTGCTTCTTCTTCTAGATTTGGCCTCAAATCAAGGAATAGAAACAAACAGGTGGAAAATGGATATTCACGGTAAGAAAAAAAAAGTAAATCTATAATGGGCTTTATGGGCCTTCTTCCGACTTTTATATTTAATGAAGCCCCTCTCAGTTTTTGAATTACTATTGTCTTGCCATATAGAGTTCTACTTCTACCTATCAAAAACTTCGAAAAGTCTAGTGGTCTATGTGTACATCATTTATTATATAATTATAATTTTATGATCATACTAGTATACAGTAAAACTCGAAGAAAACTCTTACCATTTAAAGAGTTAACACTGTACTTTTAAGTATGACTAGAGACTGGCCTACGCGCAAGCGCGAGGTTATCGACATAGGTTTTGCTGGCATCATTTCGAGTCGGCTCTTACACTTGTATGGGTTCATGTTGTTTGGTTTTGAGGTTTTCTTGAGTGAACAGTGTGGTTTCCCGGATGTGATGTGAAGCTTGATTTAAACTTTACCTATACCGATTATGACTCTCGGGGTGCTTGCTCGGGTGAATTTATGACAGCAAACCTTAAGTGTTTATGATTATTGAGAATGAGTTGCAGTGATTGAGTGCGCATGACCGTTTCACCCTAGCGGATATGTAGTTCAAGTGTTGTGGGGGTTTACAGTACTTGAATTACTGTGTGAGTAATAAAAGTTCCATAAAAATGTTATGTTGGTTTGGTTTGGTTTGATTTTTTTCTTCAATGGAATCGTTTTGTGAGAAACGGTGTTGGTGGAGCTTCAAGTGATACCATCCTTACAATAAAGGAATCAGTTGGGTGTGGCTAAATTTTGAGATTTGTGGCATACGTTTTTTAAACATAAACATAACATAACACATTATATTTAACATGTTTGAAGATGATAAGGTATACATTTTTTTTTTTCATTACTGGGTGTCGTCTGATTTTTCATCTTTTCTGTTTTGGTAATGGTTTGTGTATATCTGGTTTAGGGAGTTCATATATGTTTACATCTGGTTGTATATAGAAGTATGTTTTTGACTCAAAGCTTGTGTATGTTCGATTTTGGGAGCTTGTATTTTCATGTTAAAATATTTCACATATCGTAGGTAATAAAATCCACACTCATTTTTAAATGTATTTTGCCAAAATAATAATAATGAGACTTGATGAAAGAAAAACGGCTAGAATCTCTTTGATATATTAACATGAAATACAAGCTTTTCAAACGAATAATTAGAAAATGAAGATTGTTTTGTAATGAATTATATGTCTTTTAGAAATAACTAAATGTGGTCCTTCTTTGTATGCATCAACACGATCGAGTTACATCATCCTTCAACCGCTTTACAACATTCGGTAACGAAACCCCATCGATACCGGGGTATGTCAAGAAACAGGTACTTAAAAAAACAAGCTGATTCTTATTTTGTTATCTCCGGTTTAGAAAGAAAACATGGAATTTGAACAAACATTGTGGACTTAGATGGGAGGGTGGCGGAAGTGTTCGAGGGACTAACGTTCGTGACGGTGATAGGAGCAGGTCACGAGTTTCTACTGTCCAAGCCACATACTGCTTTTGAGCTGTTCAAGTATTTCTTGAGAGGCAAGCCACTTCCAAAGTAGGTAACCATTTCTATATGAACTGTTTTTAACCTTTTAGTTCAACTGCTGTTGAGTTGAAGATGATATTCTTTTTTCCACTTGATATAATAAAATCTAGAGCCAATGCATACTACACATATTTATATGGACGAATACAGAAGAAAGGAGACCAATCATTCCAAATAAGTTTCAAACCAATATTCAACTTCTTATTAAGTTGTATGAGAAATTATGGAGAACCAAACAAAACAATAAAACAGAGGATCTCTAGTATTTTCTTGTAGAAGAAAGAAAAAGAGTAGATGGTACATTTATTTTACCAGCGATGGGAAATTAAGAAAGATTACAGTAAAAGGAAACTCAAAAATAATGAATCCACCGCCATCTTGTTCTTGCTCTCTCCCCATGGGCGTTATGTGACCGTTCTTTCAGAGGCTTAGTAACGGTTAAAGTAGGTTCTGCGTCTGAACCTGTTGTAGTCTGGCAAATCTTGGATCGGACCAATGGCTGAGATTGCAATGTCCTGCGCATTATCCCCAAAAACATTCCCTTTTATCACCCTTTAGTTTTAAACTCTGTGTAGATAGATAAACAAGACGAGGGAGAGAAAAGATAACTTACCTTGTCATAGACATACTTGTTGGCAACACGTTTAACGGTGCTGGCATCAACAGCATCGATCCTAGCAAATAGTTCAGCGGTTGGGATTCTTCTCCCATAGGTCAGCAGCTACAAATATCACAAAGTCTCTCGGGTTGTTATCTTTGACCAACGCACATATATTATATAAAGATGCTTAGATTATTGGTATCAAACCTGACGACCAATATCTTCAGCAATTGGGCTAGTTCCATCCATGTGAAGCAAAAGCGACGATTTGAGCTGAAGGGATTATTTAAAATCAGTTAAACAAACAAGTGAGTTAGACGCTGAATCTTGGGAAAGAGATGGGTGTTAGTTAACCTGATTCCGTGCACGGGTCACATCAGCGTCTGAAACTCGGAAGGCCAACTTCGTTACCTCATGCATAATGGCATATGATAAATCATCTAAGCAATCGGCCTGCAAAAAGTAGCTTACAATATGTTAAAAGTGATATGATAAAGACTGCTTATCCCTATGTGGATTATGTTTGGTTGACCTTAGCAACTGCGTACACGCCAAACAATCCAGTATCCTTGTAGTTGGTGTTGAATGCCATTATGCTTTCCGCTATTTCATTAATGGCAACCCTCTGGATCAGAGCAGAACTGCGCACACACAAAGAAAACTTTATCGTTGAATCCATGCTAAGCAATATAGACAGAAAGCAAAATCTCACCCCGTGTGTTTGCCACCACCAACATTCTTGTTCCATGAACCCAACATGGTTTGCATAACCATAAGAGCAACAGAATCTGGATCTGTCCAAGATGCTCCTTCAAAGGCAACAGCAAATTGTGCAAGAGGTAGGTCGTCATCAATCATTCGAACCTGACAAAATGAGATTTAGACAGCAAGCAAAAAAAAAAAACTTAAAGGAAAGATAAAATCACAAAGGGTTGTGTTCTGTACCTCAGAACCAGTAAAACTAGCAGGTTCTTTGGCAACTAGCTGAGTAGTAGTAGTCGGATCAGATGACAACTTGTTAAATAGCTTCTTCACTTGCTCAACAACTTCCTCATGCTTGACAGCTCCTGCCGCAGCAATCACCTGAAAAATATATTTGCATGAGCCAACATAAGAATACAAACAAATTCAATAATTGATTCAAGAAATGTTATACCATCCTGGAAGCTGTGTAATGAGTCTTAATGTAGTTCTGCAGATCTTCTCTGGTGATAGACTTGACATTCTGAGCAGGTCCCAGAATAGTTCTTCCAAGAGGTGTGTATTGGAACGCAGTAGCATGTAGATGGTCAAGAACAACTTCATCGGTTTGTCCCTCCACCTACAGAAGAACCAAATTACAATAAAACTGGAGCTTAACAGAGTGGACAAACAAATAAACCATAAAGCGTAGCGGTAACTACACACTAATATCTCCTAAATAATGCAAAGTGCAAACATAATGGCTACTTCTTGACCATGCCAACATATGATTATTAAAGCCCATACATCAATAAGTGAAGAAGCAGATACATTTAAGCAACGCAGGGCTTATCATGACTCGTCACATATAAACTATGATATAACACGTAATTTAAAATTATATAGAACATAACAAAAGGCATAGAGAACAACAGACCATAAAGTTGGAATTTTTAAGACACAACTGAGTGAAGAAACCGAACAGACACATCAAGAAACAAAAGACTCACACATAAACTATGATATAACATCTAACTTGAATATATGTAGAACATAACATAAAGTTGCAATTTTTAAGAAGACGCAGCTGAGTAAGGAAACCGACACAAGACTCACAATTACTCAGACAAACATAAACTGTGATACAACATCAGAACATAAAGTTCGAATTTTTAACAAGGCAGAGTAACGATGACACTACCTCTTGCATTTCCCTGAGGATGACATCACGCTCCCGGTTAATCCTCTGCTCCTCGAACTTAGAGTTCTGCAAGATATCAGCCAAGACATCCAAAGCCTGGTTCACATCGGACTCCATCACTTTCGCATAGTAAGTAGTCTGCTCCCTCGACGTATACGCATTCAAATGACCACCAATGTCCTCGATCTCCTCCTCCAACGCCCTCACCGTACGCCTCTCCGTGCCTTTGAATATCATATGCTCCAGAAAATGCGCCGTCCCGTTCGTCTCATCCGACTCGAACCTCGATCCGGCGTCGATCCACACCCCGACGGTGGCGGTCTTCGCGGAGAGATTCGATTCGGTGGCGACTCGTAAGCCGTTGGGCAAGGTGGTGACACGTGTCTCGGGAGCTGACAAGATGTGGTTGTGAGAGGCGAGGATTGGATGCGGAGACGCGTATTTGAGGAATCTCTGATCGGGGTTCTCCAGTCCTCTTGAGCTTCTCTTTGGTGATCTCGGCGGCGTGATCGTAGGGCATGAGAATCGGCGTCGGCGGCGGGGAAGGGGAAGGGGAGTGAGTCGCCGCCGAATCGAGAGCTGAGATCGAGGAGGAAGCTCGTACGGCTTGATTGAGAGCCAATCGCCTCTGAGATCGGAGAGCGGAGGTCAATAGATTCTTAATCGCCATTGCTGCTGGGCTCTACACTCTCTCTCTCTCTCTCTAGGGTTTGAAGTTTTTTGTTCTTTTAATTTTGTCAAAGAAAAATGGAAGAGAAGACTCGAGATGCGAACTATTCGCCAGTAGTAGTTATGCGATGATGATTCCGACAGCTTCTAGACGACGTCGTTTTATAATGGATAGAGTAAGAAGGCCCAATTAAGAACTGTGGCCCATCACTGTACTTGTGATTTGAGCTAATAAGGCCGTATGAAGAAGAACGCAGGCCCGTTTCGTCTCTCCGGATTGGGAGAAAAACCCTAAGCGAAATGTAATGACGACATATATATATAGACATTATTCTTGGAGATTGAAAGCCCTAGCCTTTGTGTGGAGTAACGTGAGAAGATTCACATTCAGCTGCCTTGCGCAAAATCCCCAGACGAAGATCGCTGATTTCCGCTAGCTTTTAGCTATGGCAACCGGTAAAACAGTGAAAGACGTATCTCCACATGACTTTGTTAAGGCTTACGCTTCTCATCTCAAGCGATCTGGCAAGGTTTGTGCTTTTTTGCTGCTCTTCTTTCGTGTTTAATGCGGAATTAGAACTTTTTACGGAGTTAAATCAATCCAAGCCTCAACATTTTGACTTTCTGTTTCTTCACCATGTGTTCTTCTGTTATGCTGTGTTGAGATTATTATTATTTTTTTTCATTGCGGGAATATATGATATAAATAGATCTCACACAGACATAGTTTATTAGTCTGTCGTATTGAAATTAGTTTCTTTTAGCTGGCAATAATCAAAAGCTTTAGCCTTCAATGTTTGTTCATGCTGACTTCATAACCACTTTATAGTGTCTATTTGATCAATTGAAAATGTAACGAATGTTCATTGAAAGTAGGAATGTTTAGTGATTGGTCATCGTCATTACAAGTTTGTTTGCTGCTTCGTAACTTTGTGTTTTTTGTTTTCACCTGACTGCTTTCTATTCGTAATGTAATTGTTTGCTGTTTGTGTTTTATCTTAGGAACATAACGTAATTGTCTGTTGTTTTGTCATGCAGATCGAGCTTCCCTCATGGACAGACATTGTGAAGACCGGTAAATTGAAGGAGCTTGCCCCTTATGATCCCGATTGGTATTACATCAGAGCTGGTAAGCTCTCTCTCTTTCCCCCTTTTCTCGCTTTTTTTTGTCAACTCGTATAGAAAATTACATAAGAATGCTCTTTTTTTTTATGACGGCAGCATCTATGGCAAGGAAGGTATACCTGAGGGGAGGTCTTGGAGTTGGTGCTTTCCGTAGAATCTATGGTGGCAGCAAGAGAAACGGCAGTCGCCCACCTCACTTCTGCAAAAGCAGCGGTGGCATTGCCCGTCACATCCTCCAGCAGCTGGAGACTATGAACATTGTTGAGATTGACACCAAAGGGTAATAAACTTTCTTCACATTAGAGCCATCTTCTATATCCATTCTTCTGATGGTTACAATCTCTTCTTCTTCTTCAGAGGAAGAAGAATCACTTCCAGTGGGCAACGGGACTTGGACCAAGTTGCTGGACGTATTGCTGTTGAAGTTTGAATATCTGAAATGTTGTTTTGAGGCTTTACTACTTTTCCGAAACCAATGTTCTGTTTTTAGTGTTTATTTTTTCTTTTCTCAAAGTACAATTTATTATCAAAATCATTGCTGAAGACTGCTCCCACAATGTTCAGAAACCTTCTTTTGTTTTGGTTCTTT
The DNA here is from genome assembly GCA_945779075.1 of Brassica incana. NCBI lineage: Eukaryota > Viridiplantae > Streptophyta > Magnoliopsida > Brassicales > Brassicaceae > Brassica > Brassica incana. The sequence continues at coordinate 635,721 of CALZFW010000057.1, forward strand.
AAAACCTTTAAATCTGAAGCATCATCATCTAAGTTATAAGACAACAAAATAAAATCCTTTGGGATCAATCCTGCTGGGGATTTATTCTAATGAAAGAGATGTTTCTTCAAGTGTAGATTCAAGTTCCGACCATAACTAAAAGTAAAAACTGAAACAAAAATGACAGCACGGTCTTTCACCTGGTAACTAAACTCAGCACTGCAATGTCAAATGAATCAGACAGAATAAAACTGAAGTGTATGCATGCATATAATGAAATCTCCATTTGATTGCCTGTCCTCCCATGAAGAAGAAGAAACTGAAGGGTGAAGTTGTTGTTATAGTCCAAGATTGGTAGCTGTTAAAACCAAATCAGATTGGAGAAAATGAGGAACTCCCAAGTGACTTGATCTGTCTCTTGACGCTTGGGCTGCTGCAGGCTCATCCCATTGCAACTCCCATTTCTTAATCTTCTTATCCTCTGTTTTGTTTACTTCTTCCTTATATGTTGTTGTCTTTGGAAACCGCAAGCAAGTAAGCTTCTCAGATGATTTAACGAGATGCATCAATTTACCATACTCAGGGAAGCTCATACCCCAGTTACAATTTTTACTATTTGATTTCATTAGTGTTCTACTAAGTAGTGTGATTTTTATAAGGAAGATCATTATAGCTAAGCTATGTTAAGGTCCATTGTGTTGACCAAATCATGAGGACTATTCTTGATGCACTGGATTGTTGTTGGTCAGATTCTTTGTTGCTTTCTCCCTTTATCCTATCTTTTTCTCTCGCATCTCATGTTACGGTTGAGATAAGATAATGGGTAATGACAGACATTATTTTGTACGATGATGACTTGAAAAAATGATTTTGCTATAACAATGGCCTTCTCTTCTTCTTCTTTCCTTTGTGATTGATTGCAATAAGGGAGAAAGAGAGAGAGAGAGATGGGGCAGGTCCAAAGGGTGCACAGATGGGAAGAATATCAGATAAACATGGAAAACTTTGACCCCGCCCATTTGATTGATTCAATACACTGACTCTCTTCATCTCATCTCATTTCCCAACTCTCTCTCTCTCTACTTACTTCTCTCTGATGCGTATTCTTGTTTGATTCATCGGCTCAGATCAGTCACATGGTCACAGTAAGTAATCAGTCCCCTAATTTTTTTGAGAGGTTTTTCTTCTTTTTCTCCTTTTCCAAATCTGGATTTGTTGTTTTAGACCAGCAGCTATACATGACCTTGCAGTACATTGATCTTTAATATTCATGATTAAGAATCCTCTGTTTTATTGCTCTGTTGCATTTCATGCGAGCCATTTATGAATCAAGATTCTGTTAAAGAAGATTATCTACTAACCTACTTATACTTCTTCAGGTCACTTATTGTTCTTTTATAGTTGCAGATAAGAGTAAAGAGCAAAAGAAGACCCTGTGGGATTTTGATACTATTGATAAACTGCAAAGTCTTGAACTCTTATTTGTAGTTGTTTGGTTGGTTCTTTATTTGCAATAATAGATGGCAGAAGTTGATGATCAACTAGAGATCAAGTTTCGCTTAAACGACGGTTCGGATATCGGTCCTAAAGCATTTCCGGATGCTACCACTGTTGCTGCATTGAAGGAGACTGTTATCTCTCAATGGCCAAGAGGTCAGTTTCTTAATGGCTTACTTACCCTCAGGCATTGTGTAAAGGCTTGAATGTTTCCTGTAACAATGGTTATGGCATGATTGATGATTACTTATGAGAATCATGTCACCCTTTAGGATAATCTTATGCTTTATGTTTATCCTAATGGACACTTGCTGAGTACCCATGAGCCTGTGCTCAAACAACTCTTTTGTCACTGATCAACCTACTTGTGTCATTTGTTCTTGTCTGTGCTTGACTCGAGCTAGAGAAGGAAAATGGACCGAGGACAGTGAAAGAGGTGAAGTTGATAAGCGCAGGGAAAGTTTTGGACAACAACAAAACGGTTAAAGACTACCGAAGCCCTGTCTCTACTCTCGTTGACGCTGTCACCACTATGCATGTCATCATCCAACCTCTGCTTACTGAAAAAGGTATTCAAAGAGAAACAAAGCCTCTACTTAAGCTTCAAAACTCTGTTCTCGACTTGACATTGTTTCTTTATATATATGTTTTGGAACAGAAAAGAAGCCTAAAGATGGTGATCCCAAGATGAACAAATGTGTCTGTTCAATCATGTAAGTGTGTGTTTCAGATTTGTGGTTTGGTTTTACATTGTTTATCGATACAGATACATGATTAAAAGAGCTGTTGAACGTTTCTTTTATAAAGTATAAAATCAAATCTCTTTACAAGACCGAATCGTTTCTATATTCTTTATAAGACTATTTAACGATTTGTTCCAATCATCTTCGTTTTCTACCAGAGACGGTCTTCTTAACAGCACCAACAGAGACTAAGAACTGATCAAGAGAAGAGAGAGTCCTCATATCATCCGGAGGAAAATAGCTGGCAGCTTTACCCATCAGCGAAGTGAAGAGAACAGAGAGCGAAGGAGGACGGTTCACATATCTTTCCCCTAGAAGATCATCAAGAAACCCGAACGCAGCTAGAAACTCTGACCTCCCCTGCGTTTACCGGAGCCTCGAAATGAGCTGGGATTATCCTCTTGAATCTCCAGTCACTCGCTATCTCATCGATCCAGTCCCTCACCTTCTCAGGGACTTTGCTAAAGACCAGAGTCTTGACAATGGGAGAAACTATCAGCTTCTGTGACATTTGTGCGAAGCTCGCGTTTGGCTCCAAGAGATTAGACGGACCAAGAAACAGGATTTGCAGCACCATTCTTTCCCATCCTGCACGTTAAAAGACACCCATTGAGATCTTTTGTTTGATGAATTTGAATTTCAAGAAGCTGATGGCCGACCTTTTTGGCGGGTGTTTGGGGTATCAACGACAGGGTCATTAGGTACTTGTTTGCCTTTGCTAAGTATCTTCACAGCCAGTCCGTTCTTAGCAGAGGCCAGTAAAGACTCGCTGCTGATACTCGATGGCGGCTTCTTTGGGACGAAGATCACAGCGTCAGGTGACTAATAGAGTTCTTGAACGCTTATGGTAGAACGCTACTTCCACATACGGTCCAATTCCTGTATATTATTTATTCCATAAGTACAGGGCCGACCCTCAGATTTTGGAGGACTATAGATGATTTAATAAATGATTTTAATAGATTTTTTAAAATAAATTTGGGGCTATGTATATGTAACTTTTTTCAAATATTTTGGGTGGGGGAAGGGTTGAGGCGAATGTTTCACTGAGGCTTGGCTAAGGACGGCCAACAAGATTGAGAAAGTGAAGGAACGTACCGACTTCAGGAGAGCTTAAGACTTTCTGCTCGATCTCATCAGCCCACGGGGTAGATAAGTCTCCGTCTTTAATGGTTTTAGCGCGAAAGATACCGAAAAACTCGAGTGGTAAGTTCAGTGGCCAGCTCCATTGTCTTGGCGCCACCCATACTTGAGCCTTGGGGAACTTTCTAGAGAAGGGACCGACGAAGATCTTGTGCTCGTAAGCAAAAGTTGGCAGGACAATGTACTCAACCGGAGCTCCCAACTCCTCAATAAGCTGCCTCAAAGAAAAAGTTTGCAAAACAACCCAAAAAAGAGTTTAGACATTGGTTATTATCAAATGATAAGAAAGGATGATACTTTATCAAGGATAATGAATAAAAAGGGGGAACCTGAATACACTCTTTGGTGGGAGCAATAGGGGCATGAACCCATAAGCCACCGGATTTGAGTCTGATGACAGTCATTCTTATATTGGTTGAGACACTGCTGAAACCTAAAGCTTGTTCTTGTTCAAACATCCATATGCTTCCTTTAACCGCCTGCATAACATCCATATGGGATTCTCAACGAGTTCAAATCAAAACTCAAGAGGGATGGAGAAAGCCTAACCTCGGTTCTGATGGTGCGCCGGTTAAGGAAAGGACCAAGAGGAAATGGGAATCCAGTGAAGTTTATGTAAAACTGTTTGCTTCGATCGCCTTCGACGGTCGAAGCAGCTGAAACCGTAACCGGACCTTTCATTTTCCGGTTAACGGACATGGGTCGACCGATCTTCAAGGACACACCGAGGAAGTTAAAGTTTTGATTCAATGGAAGCTTGGGATTAGGAAGAAACGATGCATGTTTCGGGAGATGAACGGCCATGGCCGCTGCCGCCATTTCTCTTGCTTCCCTTCTTCTTCTTTCTCAGTTCGATGCTCTGTTTCTATTGTTCGTTCAGCTAATGGAACTAGAAGCTGTTATGAGAACACGTGGATGGGTGTAATGGATAGTCGTTCCTACATTCGACCAAAAAAAAAAAAAAAAAAAAAGATAGTCGTTCCTACGTGGATTTTATGACTGATATCGTGTGGACATAAACCAATGTGATGACGTCAAAAATAAAAGATAAAAGGAAATTTAAGAAATATTCGTGGTCAACAACACGACGTCGTCTTATCGAATTACAATATCCATTGGTTGGTTCGCGGAAATGGTTACGACGTGCTATCAGTTGCGTGTGCATGTTATTGCGGGAACATATGCTCTGCTTTGTTGTATGCGACGAGCCATAACATATCTCGTTATTTTACTAAGTACAACTAATATAAGTACTCACATTAGTTTTGGAAATTTTGATATGTATCACTGTTATGGTAATTTATTTTTATTTTAATTATTTAAATATTCAAAAGATACTATATACTCATTTCGTATGTTAATAAAGGAATTGAATCTCTGAACCCTTGAAAGAAGAAAATGGAAATAAATTCCCGCCTAAAAGGTGAGAAAATATTCCTTTAAAAATATACCAGAGAAAAATAATAATAATGCCAGCAATTAAAATCTAATTACTCCTTTAACTATATAACGCGTACCTTTAATTAACGTGTACTTCATCGTCAACATCGAGGTTGATTAAAGTAGTAATAAAATTCCAAACGTTAGTTGAAGAAATTACGGATCTTGAGAGATCTTTTCCCCGTAAAACGAGAAATTTGTATGTCTGATTTGACTTGGAAACAGCCCCACTCGCTAATATACATTCATTCATAAAACTGCTATTTCTTGAGAGATAAGACTAAGAGTCATTAAGCACTGAGCTTCTTTTTCTTTCTAGAGTGATCTATGGCTAGACTTGCGTTGATGGCTGCGGCAATGGTTCTGGCTTTTCTTGCGGCAGCTCCGGTGACTGAGGTGGCCGCTAAGAGATGGATAGTGGGTGATAACAAGTTCTGGAATCCCAATATCAACTATACCATTTGGGCTCAGGACAAACATTTCTACCTCGACGACTGGCTCTGTACTATTCTCTCGCACTCTCTATCAACGTTGATTCTTGTCAGACTCTAGATTATATGATTTTTAGATCCGATGTGAAATGGGTCGCTTACACTCTTTTAATACGTTACAAAATTTTAAAAACTTTGTGTAAGATCTTGTCCAACACAATCAATCTTATCTTGTCTGAAAAGGACCACTAGATTCTTTCCTAGTCGTTTTCTTACAGTAAAAGGATAGTGAACTAAGATTAATGTTTATCCTTTCACGTATCTTGTTTGACTTATATAGTTTCTATCCATGTGTCTATTTGTTTTTTCTTTTCTTTCAGATTTTGTGTACGAGAGAAACCAATACAACGTTATAGAAGTGAACGAGACCAACTACATAAGTTGCAATGCCGATAACCCGATCGCTAACTGGAGCCGTGGATCTGGAAGGGACGTTGTTCATCTCAATGTGACCAGACATTACTATCTCATTAGCGGTAGCGGTGGTGGATGTTACGGTGGTATGAAGCTCGATGTTTTAGTTGAGAAACCGCCTCCCCCACCAATCGCAGCACCTATCAAGAACAGTGCAAGACGAGCCTTCTCCAACTTTGGTTTTGCACATCAGTTTGTCATTCCAGTAGCTGTTTTTACAGTGATCGGGACAATGTGGGACGCGGTACTGCGGTTTTGTTAACGAGTCTTGACTTCTTTTTATGAGAAAAAAACGATTGTTTAGATTCTTAGCAAAGTGAAACTCCTTCCTCCGTAGCTCGTAGTGTTCGTTACTCTCTATTATGTTGGTTTCTTGGATCTTCAGTCATTCGTTGTGTCAGTGTGTCTGTGCCTTGGGAGATTGTTCATGCTTTGCTTTTGTTGGTGGGAAATCAATTGTTGAAACCTGAAAGATAAGTGTAATTTGCTTTATATGAAAAGAAAAAACTTTATTGGACCTATATTTTGGGCTTTGATTTGTAAGGTATATAGGTCTTTCAGTTTGGAACCATTGTAATGGTAGTTGCCACTATTACACTTTATATGATGTAACATGTCAATGACATCTATACACAACTATATGATAAAATATTATTTATTTCTAAACTCAATAAGTGCATACTGATATTCTGGCCCATGAGTCAGACAATATATGTATTTGATGTTGGAACATGACAAAGTTTTTCCCAAAGACTTGTTAGTTGCTATTTTAAAAATTTATCCAAAAGTTTTTCCCCCAAATTCTACTGCTTAACAACAGATCTATAGGGTGTTTCAAAAAAAAAAAAGGTGTTTCAAAAAAAAAAAAAACAACAGATCTATAGTTTTTCTTCACATCTATAGTTGTTTATTCACATTTACAGAAATTATATGTGGATGAGAACATATATAACTTCAGTATTAAAGTTTTTGAACAAACATCTAGTTTTCAAATATTTGATGTTTGTCTTGTAGGTGATATAATAAGTTGCAATTTGGCCGCGTTATCACATGACTTCAAAGATGTTTTGGAAACAGTTTATCTTCGACTCTTATGCAAGTCATATGGAAACTATAAACAGTTCCTAAAAATATGTATAATTTTTTTTTCATAATGTGGAAATTGTTATCTATATAATATACTTTTAAGAACTTTAAAGACTAGAGCCATTATTTCATAAGATTGTACCATAACTGTTCATGTTCTTATGTATTACTAATCTACTTTGCTCTTCTTCTTTTTTGGCAATTTTTAAATATTTGGTCGATTTTTAGTTGCATGAAGTTCATATGTTTAATTAATATGCATAGACTAATATGTATGAAACATATAGTCTATATTATAATACAAGACTAGTCTGTATGAAATATAATACAAACAAAAGTAAAATGGTGATTTTAGTACTGCACAAAGTTTAAAACTAATTTTTTTTTTGATTTACAGAAAACTAAACAGATTATTAATTAGTCTAACCAATACACCATTTTAATTGATTACCTCATATTCATTTTGAATAAGATAATTTATAGATATTTTCATGTTTAATTACATGATTGCTACACTATTAGTAAATTAAAATATTACGAGGAACTCGCCGCTACAACATTGTTTAGGGTTTAATATATATTCATCTACCTCTGAAACAGTGGACACCATGATTAGTCTCATAAAAAAACATATCATTTACATCTGATCTCAGCAACAGCAAAATCAACTTCAAGCTTTGATATCTCCCCCTTCATTTGAGACACATCTCTAGACAATCTGTTAGCCAATCTTTGTACCTCTTCAACTTTATCAATGGACTCCTCAATGTTGAAACCCATGCGTCGGAGCACAGATCTCGCCATCTTTCTCTACGTCTCTTTTAGCAATCTCTAGTATCAAACTCCAAAGGAATTTGAAGATCATACCAAGAAAACTCAAACTGAACTCTGATCACACTAGCTTCTTGATCGCATCTTCGTTAGTGATACTGAAGGCTACTTCTTATTGACTTGTAACATGTGTAATGTGACTTGTGCATGCTTGACTAAGGAAAATAAAATTAAAACCAGCTCTAACAAGTTTTTGTTTCTTTTTCTATTAATTGTGTAATTTTCTTTGTATCTAATCATTGTTTGAGAATATGAATGTAACATATATTTCTTTTCCCTTTAAACTCTAGTAATTTATTTGTTTTTTTTTTGTTTTAAAATGTGCTTGTATAATATATATAAATCTATTGTAAATAATTACAAAGACAAATAGTAAAGATAAGAAGATTAGCTTTTCTTTTCTATTTCTCTTCCAATGTATAAGGAGGGATTGTCTTATTATCCGTAATTATCTCTCTCGATTTTACATCCAAACCTATTTTCCTTTCTTTTGAGCAAAACCTAATTTCCTTTCAGTTTTTGATTTTTCTCACTTTTTTTTTCATTTCGTTATGGTCTAATGCGGGGATTGTCCTCCCTGCGTTGGACCCGTTACCCGACTCGGGTCCATACTCACGCCACCCGGAACCTCTCCTTTGATAATTAGCTTTCGTTATTATGGGTTGCTTCCACTCCAAGCATTCTTCTCCCGCTGGTCCTCCACGCCATCTCCGCCGCCGTTTAGACACCGCTGTCCACCGGAGTCATCCCCAAAACAACCACAAACCTCATGTTCTTCCTAGTCCTCCACCTCACCGCCGTGTTGTTAACTCATCTCCAAAAAAGCATCGCAATAAAGACGATGATGCTCCAAGATCGAGGACAACCGGAGTTAGCCTGAGATCGGGATTGACGCATGGCAATGTAGAGGCTGAGCAGGTGGCGGGTGGTTGGCCTTCATGGCTCAGCTCTGCCGCACCGGAGGCCGTTCACGGATGGAGCCCATTACGCGCAGAGGACTTCGAGAAAAGAGAGAAGGTTCTCTAAACATACCTTGTAATGCAAGAAACAACCCTATTATGATGTAAACAATTAACTTCTACCATTTTTTTAGATTGGGCAAGGGACGTATAGCAACGTGTTCCGGGCTTGTGAGGTATCGACGGGACGAGTTATGGCTCTAAAGAAAATAAGGGTTCAGAATTTTGAAACTGAAAACATAAGATTCATTGCGAGAGAAATCATGATTTTGAGAAGATTAGATCATCCAAACATCATGAAACTCGAAGGGATCATCGCGTCACGGAATTCAAATAGCATGTACTTTGTCTTCGATTACATGGAACATGATCTCGAAGGCTTATGTTCATCTCCTGACATCAAATTCACCGAGGCACAGGTTAAGAAAGACATACAAGAGAAAAAAAACAACATAACGTCTGGTGCAAGTAACTCTGTTTTGTTTTACTGATAACCCTAATTTCCTTTTCAGATAAAATGCTACTTGCAGCAGCTTCTATTGGGAGTAGAACATTGTCATTTACGAGGGATAATGCACAGAGACATTAAAGCAGCAAACATTTTGGTGAATAACAAAGGAGTTTTGAAGCTAGCTGATTTTGGACTAGCCAACATTGTAACGCCAAGAAACAAGAATCAGTTAACAAGCCGGGTTGTGACGCTATGGTACCGTGCACCTGAACTTCTAATGGGTTCCACGAGTTATAGCGTATCAATCGATCTTTGGAGCGTGGGATGTGTTTTCGCTGAGATTCTTACCGGAAGACCACTTCTTAAAGGAAGAACAGAGGTGAGAAAGGGACCAAAGCTATATATATAGAAATTACTCATTCCAAATAGAGGTAATATTTATTTGTTTGTTTTATGTAGATTGAACAACTTCACAAGATTTATAAACTCTGTGGACCACCAGATGAAGAATTTTGGGAAAAGAACAATAAGCTTCATTCTCAAACTAAGATGTTTAGACCACAACATCAATATGAAGGTTGTCTGAGAGAAAGTTTTGAGGAGTTTCCAAAAACAGCAGTTAGTCTTCTGGAGAAATTATTATCCACTAATCCTGAGAAACGAGGAACTGCCTCTTCTGCTATCATGTCAGAGGTATTAAAGAAAACCTAAACAGAAATGAATAAAATTTAAACTGACACTATCTGGTCTTATTTGTGGTTTTTGCTGTTATTTCAGTATTTTAACACAAAGCCTTACGCTTGTGATCCATCGACTTTACCTAAGTACCCTCCTAACAAAGAAATGGATGCTAAGTATCGTGAAGAACTTCAACGAAGGTTTAAATCATTATCGATTTTCACAAACTTTTTACATATACGTGTGTTTAGAGGTTAAAATAATTGTTTTTGCAGGAGAAGAGTTGGTATAAGGAAAAGAGATAACTTGGCACCCAAGAAATCAGGGAAATCACGTAGAACAATCAAAGAGCCTACGAATCTCAACAAGTTACCAACCCAACAGGTACGTATTCCAGCTTAAGTTACCCTCATTGATAATTTTTTTTATGTTTTAAAGCTGGAAATAGACCGGAGTAAACCGATGCTTCTAATCTCCGGTTCTTTATTCGTAATTTGGTTGAATGTTAACGCAGGAAGGAAAGAAGGAAGCTGAGACAGAGATCATTGTCCAGACACCATCGGAGACATCTCAAGCGACGACTCGAAGCGAGTTTCCTTACACCGGTTTATCTCAAACCACGGCGCCGGCAAGCGGGTTCGCATGGGCTGGAGCGAAGAAGAGGAAAGAAAACGACGCAGCTTCAACGCTGACTTATAATCAGCCTGCAGGATCAGCGAGTCATGTCAGTGGTATGAGCATGGCATTTGCTAAGAACACTTTCGGGCTAACAATAAATGAAGACAAACCGAACTTGCTTAGGCCGCACGTTTCTCTAGACTCCTCTGACGTGTTGCTGTTCCCTGGCGTGCATCACAAGAAGTCGGATACGGTGAGTCATTTTGAATTTGATACGATCTTTCGTGATTTGGCGCCTTAATTTTATTGTATGACGATATCTTTTTAGGGTTTGACGAATGCTGGGGCGAATCCGAAGATTTTTCAAACTAATGGGATGAATGAGATACTACGGAGGACTGAAAGTGATGCCATTGTCGATGTTCGAAGACCGCCAAGAATAGAAAGAGGTTAAAAATGACAGAAATAATCAATATTACGTTTAGCAAATGTCATATTTATATATATCTTCACTTTGCATCATTTGTAGTTCACACATTAAAAACTTGTCACAAACAAACAAACCAAGAGAGGGTCTGAAAAGTTCATTTGCATATATATACATGCACGTTTGCTTATTATACACATAAACACACACCTATCATGTTCGGTGGTCACCATGTTGTGAAACAATGGGTTCAGCATTTAAGAACGTAGTTGCAACATTGTCAGATACGTTAACATTGTCCTACCATTCCATGCAATGAGCCTATTTTCTTTCATTGCGAGAATGAAACAAGCGAATGTCCTATTTTCTTGAGACTGCCTAAAAGAGACTGGCCAGAAAATTTATGTACAAATGGCGCTACAAATATCATATATAAAGTCGAGAAATTTAAAACTATAAATTATGTACAAAGCTGCTCCTGGTTATTTCTTTTACTCGAGTTGTCCGGTCTTGCATTATAAATTAAACGAGGTATTTTAGATGAGTCCAAAAACAAAAAAAAAAAAGTAAGAAACTGAAAGAAGTTAAACGTTTAGTGTCTTTGTGAACATTTCTTAGAAGGAGAAACAAAGGGAAGTGGGAAGATTATTCTTGAAACGGTCCGGTTTGAGTTATTCAGAGGACTCGGAGCTGAGAAAGAAAAGCAGCACAGAGATCCAAGAACAGGAACTGAGGACCATGCACTCTCTGCAGATCAAGCAGATACTTGTCGTCCCGTGTTTTATACAACTGTTCCACCATCAACAACAAACATTCATCAGCCCCAGAGATTCTTATCATATCCATATTGAACTGAACAAGTTTAGTTCTATTTCTATTCCACTTCCAAATAACACTAAACACACATCAGAAACAGCATGCAACCCCCATTTGAGTCGTATAAATGTGTGCTTTTATCAAGAAGTGCCCCCAAATGAAGAAGAGGATTATTTATTTACCTGAATTTCAAACTTGACAACATTTGGAGACTTAACAGCTGCGTCGTTTTCTACAATGCTGGAGTCATCGCCAAAGTAGTTGTTATCATGCATCGAGTTACTTAGCATTCCATCTGCGTTGTTAGGAACCCATCTGCACTTCATGTTGTACGGCCCTATCTTCTTCCAACACACACTCAAATCTTGCAAGGCTTTCAGGACCTCTGTCATTATTTCACGCGGATGAGCCCTAGACTGTTGGATCAAACTAAACAGATTAAAAAAGATCCAAAAGCTTGACTTTTATAATAGCATAAATTCAGAAAAATATAAAGACCTGAAGTCCAAGAGCCCATTTTCTCTCAACAGGGTATTGAGATCTCAAGCCAACTCCTTGGAACTCCATCAGCCCCGGAAGACGATGGCTAACTGGTGAAGCTACGCTTTCTGCTGGATGCATTCGCGGAGTACCTTCCTGATTAAATTTTAACATTCAAGTATTACTTCAAAGCTCTTTTGCTAAAGTCAAAAAAGGACAACGAAGACCCACCATAGTCTCTTGAAACTCGGCACCAAGATAACCAGCAGAGACACGGAACCGGTTGTCCAGTATCAGATAGTATGTCACAGTCCCCTGTTAGAAAACAGCACTCGCCAACAATTCAATATTTACCTTTGAATAATAAAAAGAGAAATAGCAAATGGACAAGAGGCTGAGAGAAACACATACATCATTTTGGGTGCGGTTGCGGAGAGACTCAATGAGTAGGTTTCTGTCAAATCCCATATTGATAACTTCTTGGAGAATCTCCTCGTCAATCTACAAATGAAACCAGCCCTTGTAAGCTATTTTGAAAAAGGGGAATATAAACAATCTCTGATGAAAATGAGAGTAGATACGTTAGGTTCACCTTTTTGGCCTGCTGCACCGTATCCGGAGGAGGAACAGCTAAATACCTTGGAAGATGAGCTTGGAACCAATTGTGTTGCCGGATCTCAGGAATGGTTACTCTTTTCATGGGGTCTACCACGAGCATCCTGGGGATCAAATCTCTAGCACCACCAGATAAATGGCTAGGTAGTGTATATATTCCTCCCTAAAGGACGAAGAAGAGAAAATATATAACTTCAATAACCCAAATTTATGCATTAATCCCAAGATGTTAGACAATAAAATATGGAAAAAGAACAACAAGATCTCAAGTAAAAGAAGGTGATTTTGGCAGTACCTTAATCTTCTTAAAAAGGTTGGGAATGTTCTCATCATCGAACGGAAGAGTCCCACAAAGAAGAGCGTAGAGTATCACACCACAGCTCCAGACGTCTACTTCAGGGCCAGCATATAGTTTACCCGAAATGACCTGAAACAAGTTGACTGATCTCGATTAAAACTGATCTCTAAGAATAATCCTATATATAGTGCTCCTCAGATACATGAAGGTTCACCTCTGGAGCAGCGTAATTGGGACTTCCACAGCTTGTCTTCAGAAAATGGCCATCTCGCATAATGTTGCTCAGGCCAAAATCAGCAATTTTCACATTGCATTTGGAGTCCAAGAGCAAGTTTTCAGGCTTAAGGTCCCTGTGAACAACCATATTCCGATGGCAATACTCCACTCCCGATATTATCTAGTCATGATTTGAACTCTAAATGATAATGAATGATTTTGCTTGGAAAGTTACATGTTAAATCAAAAGAAAAACAATTACCTGCTGAAAAAAGTTTCTGGCCTCGTCCTCCTGTAGTCTACCCTTCTCTACGATATAGTCAAAAAGCTCACCAGAGTTGACATACTCCATGACGAGATAGATATCTGTGGGAGTCTCGATGACCTCATAGAGACGGATGATGTGAGGATGCATAAAGAGCCTCAAGATTTTGATTTCCCTCCTCACTGCACGAAAGAGAGCATAGATACAAACACTAAACGATTGAGTTTCTAACTAAAGGAGGATGATAAGAAACCATATGAAAACCCAACAAAAGTGCACCTTTTTCCTCCATCTCCATGTTCTTGATTTTGCGACGGTTGAGGATCTTGATGGCAACTTTATGTCCGGTCAAAGAGTGCTCAGCAATCTTAACCCTGCCAAAGGAACCGATACCGAGAGTTCTGCCAAGCTTGTAATTTGGTAGAATCGATTCCACGCCGCCACCTCTACCTCCTCCTGATCCATCCATTTTCTACACACACACAAAAAGAGCTAATATTAAATCTTCTACACAAGACTTTGAAACAAACTGCATGAAGATCAAAAGAGAGCAACGAGCATGAAGATATAGAAACACTAACGGAGCTTAAAAATAGCAATTTCTCAAAAATTCATCCCCCAATTCGGAATAAGAACCCTAACAATCCAATCATTAGATCTCTAAGTAATTGGATCTCTCTCGTACCCCCCCATAGAGAAATTACGATTCCAAAGAGCGATCAGACACACTCGGATTTGCAAATTCAACATCAAAAAGAGAGACAATTAGTTTCCGAGAATAATAGAAGATTTCAGAGAGATCGAACTTACCAAAAATAAAATAACTCGAAATGCAGCAAAGAAAACAAAAAAAAGGGACCTAAATTTCTGAGCTAGAACAAGTAGAAATTGAGATTCGAAACGGAAAGAAGATGAAGAGATGAGCTCAATACCCAGATTCTGAGAGATTCTCTCGCTCTCTTCTCCTTGCTCTTGCTTGCTTTTTTTTTTTTTTTTTTTCTCTTGTTTCCGTAAACGGGTTAAATTATCGTTAATGTGGGGGACGTGGCAAAGAGTCATCAGCTGCTTTCGTCTTTTCCCAAAATATTCACACACACTTGTGGTAATGATGATTAATCGTTACTTAATTAAATTAAAATTATCTACTAATTTAATTAATCAAAATGACAATAAAATGGATTCTTGATGTAACGTAAGTTAGTGTCATGTCCTTCAGCTTGATTGATGTATTCGAGAATTTAGAAAAGGGTGAAGAGAAAAGATGTGGAGTTGATTCTTATAGGTTGGGTGTTGAGGAGCATCGATGGGAGAATATACTCAGGCATTGTCCAAGAGAATGCAATTGGAATCATTTTAGATTATGAATTATTGGATACTCTCTTTAGTCTTTACATAAAAGAAACTAAAGGGTAAAGATTGATTCTGGTTTGCAGTAGATGGATGACATATCAAAAGACAATAGTAGACCAACAACGATGGCAGTATCGATGGTGAATCAATCTCCGCCCAGACCAGAGTTGAAGAATAGGGCATGACTTCATAAGAAGAACAAAACAGAGCTTTTCTCAAATTGATTAAAATAAAAAAAAAGATACCATAACCCAATAAGCCATTCATATGAAAAAAAGGCATTTGAGAATGCCTTTCATGTTGTAAGAGAGCGCAAGACTGTTAGATCAAGACGATGGTGATGACCAATATTCGAACCAAGGCCTTGAGTATTCGGAACGTTAAGCTTTCTTACCACAAAGCTATGTCATATTGGTCCCTCCCATTCAGCCTACTATTTTCTTTAACGTAAAAAGGTGGAGGCCTTTTTCTTCACGAACGAATTTAACTGTTTTAAGCCCATATTGAGAGCCGTATTACGCCCACTTTTTTCTTGTACACTCCAAAAAAATGAATCCAAACTTAGTGCATTTTTGTATTTAAAATCCAAGATCCAACAAGAGTGCATTTTTGTATTTAAAAAACGATGAATTTACCTTTGTTCAGTTTCTTATGTAAATTTTAGTTTAATTGAATCTATTTATTATAAAGAAAATGACATGAAACTACCAAGCATTAAATTTTGTTTCTTTTGACTCAGACATGGCAACGTGTTGGTTTTTAAGTACACCCTCTACATCTCTTTGCAGACAAATTTCAGAATGATGAGCAACAAAGATGAGGTAAAACCGTAAAAGTATTAAACATGGTTCATACTCCCTCTGTTTCATATAATTTACATGGATATTAAAGTATTGAAAACTAGTTTCAAAGTTCAAAAGAAAATCTGAAGACGTATTCAACGTAAAAGCATTGTATTGTAAATGGATTTGCTACCATGCAAATATCAAAACATTGGAATATGGAATTTTTTTGTTGTTGTAAAAATGGTCGTTTTCATGAAGTTTCATTCCAATACCCTTTACGTAAATAAAGTAAATAAAAATAAATGAAAGTATTGGAAAGCTATCGACATAACAATCAATGCGAACCCTTTAATTTGGATCAGAACATGGTTGATGAATCGGACGGTGTGGAATCAACCAAGTTGAGAATGCTATTCCAGTAGTTCTTGTTGTCCTCATAGTAGCTGTAGTCACTCTCATTGACCTCGACCGCGCCTGCAACGGTCTCCTCGTCTTTTTTACCGGTGGAGAGACACCGATCACCTGAATCACCGAGCAGAAGGAGGCTGGTGAATCCTTCTTGGACTCCTTCTGTCGGACAGTTGATCTGCCTCATCCAGTCGTGGTCGGAATCTTTGACATCGGAGGAGTTGGAAGAAGACAAGGCGAACTCAGTCACGTTCGGAACGCTGTTATTCTCTCCCGAAGGCATGATCATCAGATGGTGATTCTCGGAGAATGTCACCGTCGACGTTGGTGATTCAAGCTGTTGATCTCCGTTACCTGTCGAAACGTTCATCATTGTATATATAAATTATCATAGAAATATTTAGTTTTCAAGATCACAACAATATCTCTTCTTACCTTGGTTTGGTTTTGTCCAATTTGTTGATGATGCCTTGTGAGACAAGCAATGATTAGGAGCTGCTGCTTTGTTGTTTTGGTAATGCTGTAAATGGAGAAGCTTTGATTCTCTAACTAGCCTTGCTTCAGCTTCGAGTCGAGCACTCTCCCATTGAGCCATGTGGCTAAGCGTGGCTGCTGCGCTTTTGGACTGACCTGTGGAAGACATTAGAGTCTCGTTTTTGTGCTTGTGAGTCACTGGATCTATCCCCATTTTAACCAGACGTTTCTTCAAGTGTGTGTTCCAGTAGTTTTTGATCTCGTTGTCTGTCCTTTTTGCTAAATGAGTTGCAATCGCTGACCATCTATGACAATCATGACACAAACACAACAGAGATAAGTACAATTTTTTTTTTTTTTTTTTTGATAAAATGTTAAGATTATACCAAAAGGAACAGAGATAAATAAAATTTGATGATCCTTTAAGAGAATTTGTGATTTGAGTCTCACCTGTTTCCGAGGAGAGCGTGGAGTTGAATGATGGTTTGTTCTTCTTGAACAGTGAATTTGCCTCTCTTGATGTCAGGTCTTAGGTAATTAGTCCATCTCAGTCTGCAACTCTTTCCACATCTTTGGAGACCTACATGGAGTTTGGAATAAATAAGAGAAGAAGGTTTGAATAGAGGTAGAAAAGTGGAAGTTAGTTACCAGCTTTCTCAGGCAAAGAGCGCCAGCTTCCATGGCCATGTTCTTCAATGTAAGCCAAAAGTTTCTGATCCTCTTCTGGTGTCCATGGCCCTTTCTTTAGCCCAGCCTTATCACAGCACGGCGATCTTCCCATTACAAAACTAGGCTAAAGCTACTGAAGCGAGAAGGCTTCTTCTTTTTGTTATCTTATAAAATATCTTCAACGTGATTTATGGTGTAATGTAGTGTATGAGGTGGTAGTAGTAGTCATTAGATGATGATGATGATAGTCCACAAAAGCTGCTCTCTTGGCTTGAGTCTTGATTTATAGAGGGAGAGACACAACAGAAGATGTCTCTCTATTTAGGTTCTGTAAGAGCCTCTTTCCCACGGTCTTTGACATGGATTGGCATTCAATTAGATGGGGCCGAGATGAGTTATTACCCTTGTGGTTCTAACACTTAATTTTCCTTTTAACGATTCAACAGAGCACCCAAAGATTAGCCATCTTATTGCACAAAGTAAATGGTTAATTTTCAGAACCTGGAGTAAGTTTTCATCTATCCATAGATGCTCTAGGTTTCTTATTACTGGTATCCTAATAAAGTATGGTTTCTTGAAAGCTACAAAGTAATCATTGTTCTCTCTCTCTCTCTCTTAGCTATAACTAGTTACCGTAATTAGTTACACTCCTTTTATCAAAAACGTGTTTGTTGATTTCTTTCTTTCACATTTTTGCTAGCTTTTACTAGGGACTCCACAACAGTAAATGCTGTTAAATGGCGGTGAAGAAGAGGAAGCTGGCACTATAATTGGAAAAGCAAATCAGACAGAGAGAATTGATGAGATTTGGAGTAACTTAGAGCAAAATTTTTTGTTACGATCTGTAGACTCTAATAATACTATAATAGTAGTTGCAAGTAATTAGTTGGTTGTCTAACATGGCACTAACATAGACTTCTTCTTTATTCAGAAGGCTATAACCGCGGCAAACACCAATATATTTGAAAATTTACTGCTTAAGCATGCAGGCCACAGTAACTTTTGAAGAGATTTTTAACCTTGTTAATAAACAGAGAAAGCATTTTTGTGGTGGGGAGCAAGAAGAAAGGAGATAAACAACTTTTCCTTGTGTGATTCCTTCATCATTTAATGAAAGTCCCACTAGCTGGTACACTGTTCTTGGTGTCAAGTCATCAAAAAGATCCATTTTATCACAAAGATAAACAAATTAAGACAATGAATGATCAAAAGCATCCAGATACTTTTCACCACCAAATACCTAACTGGGTGAGGTAAAAAACCAGCATTTACCATTTAATTTTCACCGTTAAACCAGTAGCATATCACAAAAGCTACAAGAAAAAAATGATTATATATGATCTCTGCAACAACATTTATCATAAACCTAGCTGAGGAAACTGATCAACTCAGAATCTATGCCTTGTTTCTCAACTGTTCATCATGCAACGTTTTACCAAAACGGTTGTTTTTTTTCTTTATCATGCATGGACTGGTTAGTTTACAAGTGATCAAATGTTGTCGACAAAGGTAAACTTTGGCTGCCAAGAAAGGTAGACGATTAATGGCAGTGACGGTGACATTAAATAGATTTTACTAGACCAAATAGAGAAATATCGTATCCTAGTGTGTTCCATGGCATCAACAAGATAAGGGATTTATTGAGGTGGGCTCCTAGCTTGTAGGGCGAGAAGATAGTATCTTCATCGACTCAAAGAGAAACCATAAGACAATCATAGGCCCAAATAATTCTACCAATATTAGTATTAATAACACAAGAATTCGAAAAATATCACATTGGCTGCAAAAGATGTAAAGGACAATGGGCCACCTCCTTTAAATGTCTTGCTGATTTCAGCTTCTACTCATTATGGTCCAAACAGTACTCACTAAGCTAAGGTTCATAGATGATGATGATTATGCCACTTGTGAAGATCACATCCATCCACGTAGCTGAACCTCCCAAGCAAAAAGTGAGAGAAGTAAGAACCAATGAGCCAAGAAGAGGGGAAAACGCTTTTAAAGTCAACTGTGAACCGTTTGCTTTTTTTCATCATCAGTTACGGACCAGCTGAGTACCATGGTTATTTCTTAAATTTTCATATCAATGGTCCAAGTCTTTTGCATTAGCTCGTTCTATCGAAAAGAACAAGAACTCACACATATGAAAATTCAGTAGGAGAACAAGAAGTCACACACATGAAAAGCCACATACTGTTATCATTTTCCAACTCAAACTTGGTGATTCTCAGCTAAACCAACCTTTCATTATTATCTTCAGCAAGACATTACCCTATAATCATCCAAACTAAAAGTAAACAAAAAGGAAGGAACCGAACATACAAATTAACCACAGTAGGCCAAGCCAAGCATATGGATCACTTAGTTGAGAGAAGTTATGGCAAGAAATAAGCCATGCAGATTAGAAAAAGAGTGCAACAAACTAAGTACAGTACTAAAAGACTAAGTTAATAATACAATTAAACCAAAATTAATGGATGAGTACCTTCACAAAACATTAGTGAATTTTCAGACCCTCTGGACCAATACAAGACTAAGGATGTGAGACTTAACTGACGGTTAGTTCATGTAGGGCCAATAAACAGCTCAAATTCGTTAGCTTTCAAGTTCCAATTTTCTGCGTTGTGTTTTGCTTTTTGAGGGTTGATTTGGAATTTCTCCAAAGAGGTCACATAATTTAAAAGAAATTGATCAAAATTATATTGGACAAGGCAAGCAAATCCATTAAGAAGATCACAACAAAAGAAAAATAAAAAACCAACAAAAGAAATTTCCCATTTGACGAAGGTGATGAACAAGATCAGTACGTATACTCCACCAATGCATGACACTACTGAAAACATAGACAAACAAGGTCGTGATAGTTGTGACCACCTCACACATGAAAAAACTCCATGAATGTCAAAAGTTTGCACGATTATGTAAACACTTAATCACTTATTCATTGAAGGATAATGTTGGACAGAATATTATCATTGTTTCTAATGGTAAGCATAAGCAAACATTGTAAAAAGAAGTCATGATCATGCTATATCTTATAGGAGTTTAATTTATTCCAAGTTCACATTTAGTGATGCTCTAATCTTCAACAATAAAACATAACCAACTGATAGTCAGAGTAACCAATTGAATGCCAGTTTTCAAAAGAAATAATACATATCTAACTGATAGTCAGTCAAATCAACCAAATAAGTAGAAAGAACCAAACAAACACAACTAGGGGTGGACACTTCAATTATTTTGTAGGTTCGGTTTGGATTCGGTTCGGTTTGGTTAATTTATTCTAGAATTTTTTAAACTGAAGTAAACCATAAGTTTCAGTCTGATTTGTATTCGGCATGGTTTGTGTTTCAGTTCAGTTTAATCGGATTCCCTTAATTTAATTCTTTTAAGAAAAATCATGTTTTAAAACATGGTCATGAAATCATCATGTTGGTGACTATGAAAAAATAAATTATATAATTAAATCTAATATATAACTGAAACAAAAATCCTAAAAAACCACAAAAAAATTTATAAGAACACAATCAAACCAAAGTTAACTAAAGTAAATAGAAAATTAAAAAAAAAACAATGTCAATAAAGTTAATACTGACTTTAGTGTTAGGATTTAGTATAAAAATGTTTAATTCAAATAATAACAAAGACACATTGGTTTTTCGGTGCAATTTGTTCGGTTTGATTCGGTTCGGTCTGATTTTCTTGCTTCTCTGAACACAACGACGGCCGACAGGTAACTTTTTAAACGTTACGTGAAAATGTATTGGACTATTGGGCCTTAGTAAAGGCTAATGAACAGATTAAATGGGCTTATAGACGCAATTGCATGGTATCTATCGGGAAGCATAAATCGTCAAGTAATTCAATTTAGGGGATTCATTTGCAATTTGTGCAAAGATTTTAGCTGTACAGAGTAGGGCTGGGCATAAAATCCGTAACCCGAAATCCGAACCGAACCGAAAAACCCGATCCGTACCCGATCTGAAATGTAAAAAATACCTCAATGGATATTGTAGGGTGTTATAAAATATATCTGAACCCGAAGTGTTATTAACCGAACCCGAACGGATAATCCGAAAACCCGAAAAACCAAAAAACTCGAAAAAATATCCGAAAAAACTGATCCGAATGCGTAAATTAATATAAAATATAAATATTTGAAACATACATTGGATATGATATCTAACAATAAGTATTTAAAATTTAAATAAATACTTTAAATATTCTATTATATACGAAGAAGTATATATTTTTTATGTTTTACTTTTGAATTTTAGATTTTACTATGTATATATCCGAACCGATCCGATACAATCCGAATCCGAATGTTATATGGCTACTTTGGATATATCTGAACCGATCCGAAACCGAAGTTGTTATATCCGAATCCCATCCGTACTTGTAAATTTACACACGGGGGATGATACAAAATAGAACCAAAATCCGAAAAAAGGGATCCCAACCCAAACGCCCAGGCCTAGTACAGAGTTCCGATCAGAGATAGAGAGAATCCTTTGAGCGTCGGCCTTGCTTTGTGCGTAGGGATCATCTCCGACTAATTGTTGTAATTATAAAGGGCGGCCGCGCCTTTTTAGCGGAGAGATGGCGAGCTCACAGTTCAGGTATACGCAGACGCCGTCGAAGGTGGTGCACCTGAGGAATCTGCCGTGGGAATGCGTGGAAGAGGAGCTCATCGACCTATGCAAACGATTCGGCAAGATCGTCAATACGAAGACCAATGTCGGCGCCAATCGCAACCAAGCCTTTGTCGAATTCGTAACAACTTTTTATTCTCTTCGATCATCAGATTGTTTCTGAAGCTTTGTGATTTCTATGATGAACTCTTTTTTTTTTGGTATCTCGTTGTTGTTTTGGTATTGTTGTTTTGAAGATG
This sequence comes from Brassica incana, assembly GCA_945779075.1. NCBI lineage: Eukaryota > Viridiplantae > Streptophyta > Magnoliopsida > Brassicales > Brassicaceae > Brassica > Brassica incana. Next base: position 657,748 of record CALZFW010000057.1, read on the forward strand.
AAACTGTATACTTTGATTCATATTCGCAGGGTGACGTGAATCAGGCAATATCAATGGTTTCTTATTATGCTTCGTCTTCAGAGCCGGCTCAGATTCGAGGGAAGACTGTTTATATTCAGTACTCTAATCGGCATGAGATTGTCAACAATCAGAGTCCTGGAGAGGTCCCTGGCAATGTCCTCTTGGTCACCTTTGAAGGAGTCCAATCTCACCATGTCTGCATCGATGTCATCCATCTGGTATGTGAATATTCAGCTTACCTTCCACTATTGTTTCTTGTTATGTGAGCTTCGTTAAGTGATTTTTTTCGTTTCTTCGAGTAGATTCTAATCTATGAAAATATTTCAACTTGTTGTTATTAGGCAAACTTCTTTTGAGTGTATTTTTTTCCAGTTATTGTTAGACATACAGTATGTCACATACTATTGTAAATTACAGTATATCTGACGTTAATGAAAATGCTCGAATCACAGATGTTGATGCCTCTTTATTATAATCTTTCTGGAGAGAGTTTGGAAAATAGTTTCATGTTCGTCATTCTCATGGACAGGTGTCACTCTGCACTTATCTAGTCATTCTCTTTTTTAGTCTCCTAACCCGGCAACATTTGAGTTTATTTCGATTGATTTGCTTCCCTTAGTTATTATCAATTTACTCCACTGTATTATATGGACATGGCTCATATCTAGTCCAAACTTTTGTTTCAGGTGTTTTCTGCTTATGGCTTCGTGCACAAAATTGCCACTTTTGAGAAAGCTGCTGGTTTCCAGGTTAGAGATATCGAGTTTTGTTTTCAAGGTCTTGCCTAAATCTAATGATGTTTAAACTCATCATCTGCCGTCATAACCTGCTCAGGCACTTGTTCAGTTTACTGATGTGGACACTGCCTTAGCGGCAAGGACTGCGCTGGATGGTAGAAGTATACCCAAGTATGCTCAAATCCTTCATTCATGCTTTTGACCATAAGATAAAGCTCTGTTGATGGTTTCTTCCTTTTCTTTTGGTAAATTCAGATATCTGCTTCCAGAACATGTAGGCTCATGCAATTTGCGAATGTCTTACTCAGCTCATACTGATCTAAATATCAAATTTCAGTCCCACCGCAGCAGGTAGAGTTTTGAGTCCTCGCAAATGTGCCTCTCCATTGTTATACTGCTCTTACTGTTGGAAGCCTTATGGTTGAATAGTTACTTCATGTGTTTAATTCTCTTACGCACTCAGGGACTACACAAATCCATACCTTCCGGTGAATCAAACCGCTATGGACGGTTCTATGCAGGTATATTTTTCCTTTGATCTAATCTTATCTCCAACAGCTTATATTATTCTTACACTGAATGCGTTTGTATTACGTTACTGATCGTCTTTGTCCATCACTGCGTTCAGCCTGCTTTGGGTGCTGATGGAAAGAGGGTTGAAACTCAGAGCAACGTCCTGCTTGCTTTGATTGAGAATATGCAGTACGCTGTCACCGTGGATGTTCTTCACACGGTGAGGAACAACAATATGCCTGTTTCTTCATCTCATCATGCTTTCATATCTCAAAATTAACTATTCCTTTGCTTCTCATAGGTGTTTTCCGCTTATGGAACTGTGCAGAAGATTGCAATATTTGAGAAAAATGGTTCAACGCAAGCCTTAATTCAATACTCTGGTACATGACCTTGATAATCTGAATACATATATGATTCTACTATACTTCTTTTGGTTATATGGTGAATCTTCTTATGTGTATGCAAAGAGAAGAGCCTAAGAATTTGAATATAGTCATCGTTTGCTTCATGTTCCGTTTTATTGATTCTTCTGTAGACATTTCAACGGCGACGATGGCGAAAGAAGCACTGGAGGGACACTGCATATATGACGGAGGCTACTGTAAGCTTCGACTAACTTACTCTCGGCATACTGATCTCAATGTAAAGGTACATAAGATCAGTTGCTTTATGTACCCAAACAAAAAGTGCAGTTAAAGAGAATAAGAAGTGATTTCTGCAAGAACCGCATGCTTTTTTCTCATCAACAATTGAGTGAAATCTGAATTCGACATTCTAGTTGATTCAACTAATGATTTTCGTCTTCTTTCTTCAGGCATTTAGCGACAAAAGCAGAGACTACACACTGCCTGATCTAAGCCAACTGGTGGGCCAAAAGGTTCCAGGAGTGGCTGCAGCTAGTGGGCCAACAGATGGTTGGCCCAATGGGCAGGTGCAGACTCGATACATGGGAAGTTCGTATATGTACCCACCAGCTGATCCCACAGGAGCTTCACCTTCTTCTGGTCATCCTCCTTATTATGGTTGATCCATGTACTGTTTTCTACTTTATATAAATTTCGGATTATGTTGAAGACTAGTTTCCATGTTATAGGTTTCAGGTAAAAGTGTGTTGTTCTTTTATTTGGTTAAATAAACATGGGAAAACCAATAATATTATAGTAGTATAATTTATAAACATTGTGTATTTGTTTCTATTTGACTTTGTTATGGAGCTTCCGAAGTGTTAGAGCTTCTTTTTCTCGTACTTTAAACTGTTTCATTCCTGGATTTGTTTGAAGATCTGCAGACTTACACTTTAGTGACTTTTGGTATCCCTACGTATTGCTGACTTCTATGGTCAATGATTGATAAAAGAGTTACTAGACCGTTGATACTATGGCCTAGGGGTTTAACTTGGCTCTTGTAATTTTGAAAATACAGTTATAGCCAGACGCATAGGTTTTAGACTTTTAGTTAACAACCAGGTGATTAAAATGCATATTCTAATAACTCTTGAATACGAATCTTTAACTGTTCAACCATAATTATCATTCATAAGTCTTATATACTCCCTCCGTATATACTCCCTCCGTTCCTTAAAGATACATATTCTAGAGAAAAATTTTGTTTAAAAGATTCATTTTTTTAATTTTCGATGCATGTTTTATTAACTAATTGCAAACTTTAAAAATTTTAATTGCACTAATTGAATTTTTATTGGCTTAAAATTGTGGAAAGAAGATAAACACAAAAAATTATGCGAATTTAATGTGTTTTATTAAAATGTGTGAAAAAACTAGAATATGGATCTTTTAGGAACAGATGAAGTATATATTAATATGAACATTTATTAAATGTGATTTTTACTCATATAGTTTTATAAGCATTTTTATTTTATTATAATAAAAATTTTAAACTATAGATCATAAAATTTTCAATGCGAGACTTTTAACAATTTTTGTTATTTATAGTAGTTTTTTAAAATTTTAAAATATAACATGTGTGAAAAACATAATTTTTATTATATGGTTAATATGATTATTTAATTTATTTTAATAATATAACATTAAAAATAATTGAAGGAAGATATGTAAATTGTTGTCAAATATTTATTATTAAAATTATTAATTGTCAAATAAATATTTTATTCATTTTTGGTAATTTCGTACCTTTTATTTAAGGAAAAATAATAATTGTAGATTGTTAATTTATGTCATGGTTAATGAAAAATATATAATATATGTTTAGTAAACCAACATATTTTTCTAGAGACTTTAAGAAGTATTTTAGTGATGACATGTGTCATAATTAAAATGTTGTAATGCTTTCATTTTAATATATAGAAGATAATCCAACATTTATTTTGTTTCAAATTGGTTTTAGTTTAATTAAAAATCTCCATATTTTCCCAACATGTTTATAACCAAAAACTGCATCAATAAGGAAGAAACACTCGAGATGACTTGACCTTTGAACAACTTTATTTATTAATAACTAGTCTGAGGCAAAAAATTCCAACAAGGCTCTTTCTAGGTAGCTTCTTCATTGTCATCTTCCTTCTTTTTCTTCTTTATAAATACACTCTCTTGAGTGCCTCTCTTTCTCTCTCCCCTCCCTCTTTGATGGCTTTACTTTCATCATGTTGGCTAATCATAGAATCCATTGTGATTCAGGATGGTTTCTTGAAATGGTCCTACATGAGATTATACATGCACCCTCTTGTTCTCTTTCTTTGTCAACTTCTTCTATGGCTCTCTGTCTTCCTTTTATGGCTTGTCCCATACTTTCAAGCGTCTTACAGCTCCTTTTTATCGTTCTTGGTCACGTTCTCAAAGCTATTTAATAGTTTTCTACGAGTTATTATGAGTAGAAGGGAGGTTACTTATAATGTTGCGTCTAGGCAAGAGAACAAGAACACCCTTGTTAATTTGGAACTTTCTAGGAGAATTCATAATCCTGTTCCTTCCTTTAGCTTTTCGTTTAAACATCAAGTTGATAGTCAATTAAAAGTTCTTCTAGTTCTCCAAGAAGGCAAGATTCTTGAAGATGAAGATTTTTGCAGTCAACTTGATCAAGAAGATGGTGCTGTTCATTTTCTTGATGCTAAGGAAAGCGAGGAGGAAGAAGACACTATTGACTTTGTTGACGTTGTGAACGTGGAGAATAATCTTGAGTTTGAACTTCAGACCATGCCAATGGATCAAGATCAAGAAGAAGAAGAAGAAGAAGAAGAAGAAGAAGAAGAAGAAGAAGAAGAAGATATTGTTACCTCAAACGTTGGGAACTATCTATCTTCTCTAGAAGCTAGTGATGATATAAACTCACTCAATAGCGATGGAGATCAACCCTCTCCTTTTTCTATATCAAGCTTGGATTCAGTACTACAAGAATCGATTGTAATAGAGAATCCAACTCATCGAGATGAAGATGATGACACCAATGAAGTATGCAATACATACTGCCAAAGAATGAGATGGTATGACATCCTAAGCCGCGATAGAACATATGGACTAAGTAAGTCTTTTATTTTATTCCATTTATTGGTTAGGGACCGTAATCTACACTTAGTATACGCGTGTCATTTTATTACAAGTTACCATGTCATTTTATTACAAGTTACAGTTTATATCATATCATAATGTCATTGATGTTAAAATCCATTATTATCATTCCTAGGTGTGATGATGAACCAAGAAAAGGCAAGTACTTTGAGCTTATGGGGAATAACAGCAGAGAAGAGGCTAAAACAAAGCATAGAGAAGGATCTTGAGCTAGTTTATGTTGCTCAATCATGTTTATCATGGGAAGCTCTCCAGCATCAGTACTTAATAGTGAGAGATAGAATGAAAGCCTCTGATTCGAAAGACGGGTCATTTGAAGATAATATCTCTAAAGAATTTCAGAAGTTTCAGGTTTTATTAGAGAGATTTTTGGAAGATGAAAGGTGTGAAGGGAAAAGGGTATTGAGATTTGTTCAAAGAAGGTTTGAGCTCATGAGCTTCTTTCAAGTCCCAAGACTTTCAGGTAACTGATTGATTTATTTATTTATCATAAACATTCACATCATATCCCTATTAATAATACTAAGAATTTTCTATAAACTTATATATATATGTATTACTTTTCTTGGTGGGTTACATCGTGTATGAATTGAGAGTCCATACTATATAGTTTTTAATTACGTTGGTTGGAATCATAGGAACCATAATCTCATTTTTGTTAGTAATATTATTATTTGATTATTCATTTATTCTCCTTTTTCCTACATAATATATAAGTTGCGGTCAAATATAAGTTTTTAACAGGTTCCATGACGTTGACAAAAAAAAAAAAAAAACAGGTTCCATGACAATCAAAGAGTAATGACTAAAAGCTCCTTAAGAAAGGTTTTAAAATTTCAAGCAGCTTTCATTTTAGATGCGACGAATCTATCAATTAGTTTTAAAATATACTTGCAAATAAATTAAATATCATACAATATGGAATTGTAATTTGCATTTGTGATAGTCAAACTTCGGTTCTAACAGGTAATGTGTCGACATAATCCTTTGACGTAAGTTGGTAGATAAGTCACACAACTCACAACAAGAACACACAACCTTATCTATTTTAACGTGTCTTATTCAACTAAAATCTTGAAGAATTGTCAACTCTATATGTTAACCAAGAAAAATGTGCGTCCATGATTCCAAGAAATGTCAATGATTAATTTGTTCGATTCATTTTGAGTTTGTCTTATAATTTCACATTACATCCTAGATTTTTTCATATATAAATTTCCAAGTTTATTTTAACTAACTTATCTAGCTTTTTGGTCAATTTTTTGTTTTTGTCATTTTAAGGATATAAAAGGAAGGGACCACAGGAAGGTGGAAGAGAGAGTAATGAGAAACAAGTGCTGAAAGCAATAGAGAGATGCATTACAGTCTTCTATGACTTTGTGAAAGCAGACACCAATAGACCTTTGGTTTGGGAAAGACTTAAAATCTCATTCGTCAACTCTCCTCTTATGGAAGTGGAAGATCCTAGAGACATTATGCTTTTTCTTAACCTTAAAAATTTACTCCAAAAGGTAAAAATCTTTTAAAAAAATTCACTTTTCCAAAATTTTTACTTTTTTTACTAAACATGTTAAAACATCTGGATTTATGAAGAAGGAACAATCGTTGAAGGAGGCACAAGGGAACAAGAAGAAGACTTGGTTCAAGAAGAAGAATAAATCTCCTTACATGAAAGAAGATGAGACTGAGAAAGATGAAAACTCAATGTTACTAACATTTATAAAGATAGAGTTAAAGCTTGTGGCTAGAGTTTTACAAATGTCTTTAGTCTCATCTTCTCACCTCAAATGGTGTGAAGACAAGCTCAACAACATTGATTTCAATGGTGGCAAATTCTCTAGAACTTCCTCACCTATTTTATTCCCATCTTAATATTGTAAACTACTGTTTTTTCACTTGTGACCATTGTTCCATTTTGCCAAGTCTATCACTTTAGTGTTACCTTAGAGAGAGCGCAATTGAGATTTATACAGAAGCTGACCCTTTTACCACAAGGAGCTTACAAAGCATGCTAATTTGCCAAGCTTTCACCAAATCTACACAACTATGCTTCTTAACAATTCCAAAAGACAGATTCTTTACAGACAGTAAAAGACAAAAAAAAGAACTTTTATTATTAACTCTCACCAGTGATACTTAGTAGCAACAAGAACTTCTTCATACTTCTCAGCAGCATTATCCCAACTCAAATCTTGAGTCATCCCTCTTCTCTGAAGCCCTTCCCAGCTCTCCTTATACTCTCTATACGTCAACAAACAGTTTCCCAAAGCATGAATCAGCTTACCTGCTTCCGCACTATCAAACGTCCACCCAAGACCAGTTTCACTATACGGATCAAACTGCTGAACCGTATCCCTCAGCCCTCCAACCGCATGGACCACCGGAACGGTTCCATACTTCATCGCGTAAAGCTGGTTTAAACCGCACGGTTCGAACCTCGAAGGCATAAGCAGAACGTCAGCACCAGCTGTTATCCTGTGAGCTGTTCTAAACGAGAAACCAACCCATCCACGTGCTTTGTCCCTGTACTGATGCTCCATTCGTCTGAGAACTTCTTCAAGATCAGGTCTCCCTGTGCCTAACATAACCAGCTGAACATCCTGACTCATCATCCACGGAACCGCCTCAGCTATCAGATCAACACCTTTCTGGTGATCCAATCTTCCGATAAAACCGATCAGAGGAACGTCCGGTCTAACAGGTAAACCGAGCTCTCTCTGTAACGCAGCTTTGCATTGAGGCTTGCCGATGTGAAGAGTCTCCAAGGAATAGTTTGTGTAGTCATCAGAGTGCAAGTGAATATCAGATTTTGGGTTCCATTCTTTTGTGTCAATACCGTTCACAATGCCTCTAAACTTCCAGTCGTTTTCGCTTATGATGTTGTGAAGACCCCAGCCTCCTTCTAAGGTCTTAACCTCCCAAGAGTATCCATGGCTAACGGTGAGAACTCTATCCGCAGCTTTAAGACCAGCCGCGAAAATGTTGAAGTGCTCTCCTCCCACAGGGTCGTACAGCTTGAAGCTGTCCAAGTAGTGCCCCGGCAAATCCACGTATGAGAAATCATCTACCGGTCCCCTACCCTATTTTACCACCACTGTAGGTTAGGCAACGATCTCTCTATTTAAGAATGGAGTAGATCATTTTTATTTTTATGGAATGGAGAATTTTTACTAACCTGGTGAGCAATGTTGTGGATTACAAGAACTGAACGTGTGTATTTCATTAATCCGTGATCTCCATAGCAAACACCTCCACAAGGAACATACCAAGGAACCTGGACACAGAAACCAAAACTGGTATAAGGAGAAAGCAAAATTATGATATTGGGGAGAAGAGGTTTTACCTCAACAGCGGCTTTGCAAAATAAAACCATCGGGAGAAGAGGTTTTTTTTAAATTCACTTTGGTCTAGTGTCCTCTCAACTTATCCTTCGCGGGTCGTCTGCAGCTGATTGCCTCGGTTATTTACAGCTTGACTAATTTCTGGATGCCTGCCTTTAGATTGCCAAATCAGTGTATTCAGGAGATTAACAGTCTCTGTTCTGCATTTCTCTGATCCGGGCCAGTGTTGTCTACTCAGAAGGCAAAGATAGCATGGGTGGATGTTTGTAAACCAAAGGATGAGGGGGGTTTAGGGCTGGGGTCTCTGTCTGAAGCAAACCGAGTGTCGTGCCTGAAGCTTATATGGCGCATTCTCTCCTCCCGAGGCTCCTTATGGGTGCAATGGATCCATAGATACCTCATACGGGAAGGTTCGTTTTGGAGTGTTAAAGATACTAGTTCCTTGGGTTCTTGGATGTGGAAGAAGCTTTTAAAGCTTCGACCCATAGCTTTGCAACTTACTCGGGTGGAACTGAATAATGGGTCGACGACATCCTTTTGGTATGATAAGTGGTCTCAGTTACGAGTCTTGATCAACCTAACGGGAGAAAGGGGATGCATCGATCTTGGAATCCCAATCAACACTACTGTTGAAAGAGCAGTCCAGTCTTACAGAAGTCGCAGACATAGAACTTCAGTATTAGTCCAAATAGAGCAAGAGATATTGAGGGTTCGAGATCAGGGACTGAGACCAGAAGAGGATATCTGTCTCTGGAAAAGGGAAAATGATGAGTTCAGGCCTGGGTTCATCACCTCGCAGACTCTGAACTTAACTAGATCACAGTCTCTAAAAGTCCCATGGTTTAAAGCAATATGGTTCCCAGGGGCAACACCTAAGTTCTCCTTTTTGACGTGGCTTGCTGCTCACAACAGATTAGCGACAGGAGACAGGATCCTAAGGTGGAATCCTCAAGCTGCTGCTGGTTGTTGGCTGTGTAATTCTGGAATGGAGTCGAGAGACCATTTATTTTTCGAATGTGCTTTCTCAGCGGAGGTTCTGCAGGGTACGATCAAAGGTCTGGCAATGGGAGTAACAGTTCAATGGTCGCCTTTGTTGCAATGTCTGGTCAATGGGTTCCAAGACAGAACCACAACCTTCTTAGTTCGATATTGCTTTCAAGCAGTTGCGTATGCCATCTGGTATGAAAGAAACAAACGTCGGGTTGGAGAGCCTCCTCAAACCTCTTCTCGACTAATCACTCTTTTGGATAAGCAAATTCGGAACAGGATCTCTTCATTGAGGAAGAAACCTGGAACTAAATATGAGAAGGCAATGAAGTTGTGGTTTGGGAGTCGTTGACTCTATCAAATTCTTCTCTTTTCAAATTATAGGTTTTTATTTTCTTTGTCAATAGAAAATAGCATAGCTTGTACAAAGTTTTTTTGAAGTGAATAAATTTAAAATTCTTTCAAAAAAAAAAAAGACCATCCGCTTCAAAATATCCTGCATTCACAAAAACCTTACAGCAAATGATAATAGATAATTTGGTAAAGAACAAGGGGAATAGAACAATCTTACAAGTCGGTTTCCACAGTAAATGTTATTACTGAGATGCCGGAACACAGGGCTATCAATGAAAACAAAATCCACACCATCGATGTATGCATGGAAGTACATTACTTCCATATCCTGCAGTAAAGTAAAGTGTGCTCCATTTGAAAATACTCTCTACCTCAAATATTTTTTTTAATGAATTATAAATGAAAAAGGAATGAAAATTTCAATGTTGATACAATAACCAGCTGTTATACCTGCCCGTCCACCTTATATCTCTTCCGTACCCCTACATCTTTGGCTTCCTCATACTCTGCATACCGAGGAACCACAACCTAACAAGCAAAGTAACGAAAAATGATATTCACTAACAAGTTTGAGTTGATTTTGATAACCGGACACTGACAAATCTGTGATGAATATTACCATAACCCTATGTCCACGCGGAGCCAAAGCCTTTAGCAAAGCGTCTGCTACATCTCCAAGGCCACCTATAAAAGTTTCTCACTCTCTTCAGTTTGTGTACTCGAACGAGGAGAAGCCTACTTATGCAAATAAAACAACACAATCTATCAAACAAGATAACAAGTGGAGTCATGACCTGTTTTGGAAAATGGAGCCCACTCTGCTGCTACCAGTATCACATTCATGACATTTGGTCCAGCCAGTGGAGGTGGCTTCTCTTCGTCCCTCGCAGGTTCATTAGTATCACTAGTGGATTCTTCATGTGTTTTTTCCTCTTTGGTTTCCATGTACTCCTCGGTCTTTATAGTTGATGTTTCATGTGTTTTAGTAAAGGTAAGAGGGTAGTGGAAACGCACCAGCGGGAGATTTACTCGGATTTCCAGGGGGAGTTACAGGATCAGAAGTTTGCTTAGAAGAGGTAAGAGTAGAAGGAGGATCTACACTGGAGTCTACTACAACGCTAGACCAAGGTTTCCCACGACTGGCTAGAAACACCGGATGGTTTCTCTTTCTCAGGAGAGGTTGCCGGGGAAGAGGCTGAGCTTTGTTTGCTTCTCTCCAGGTCCAGGGGTGTGGTACCGAGAGGAGAAGTCTTGTTAGCTTCTGGTTCTTTGTTCAAAGATGACTTGCCATAACTGCTTGAGCTAGCACGACCGTTTCCATTCTCCTCTTTCTTAATTGCATCAGTATTTGCACTCACAGAAGAAGAAGAGCCATAGTCTTCATTGGCAGAAGGTTTTGCATGATCCAAGTTAGGAGTGGTGTCTTTTATAGATGAGACCAGCAATCTGAAAGAGTAACAGGATTAGGTGAAGTGAAAGAATTTTAAAGAAAAATGCCAGAGAACAATGTAATCTTAAAACTACAAAAGAGCAGCCTGATTAGTGTAGAGTTCAGCCAGATCCTAGCACAATCACCATGTTTCTATCACATTCTCACTAACAGCTCATAGTCGGAATGGACTTTGTCAGACCTCTAAGAAGCAATTCATTGGCTTAATTCTCACATTGAATCATTTCCAAAAAAAAGGGCACATTTATCAAACCCAGGATTCAACTAAAGTTGCAGAAAAGGAAAAAAGAAAACTAGACTTTCACAATGTAAGTTCCATAAATCTCAGAGCCAAATTACAAGGAAGGATCGATCTACCTACCTGCAGAAGGAGGTTTCTTTGCATATCAAGAAACTTTTTGCTCTTGTCGATGGTAGCTTGAAGCGCATCATCCTCCTTCTCATCATCTCCTCCATCTTTGTCCCAGAACGAAGCTCAGGAAAAGAAACTCGGACAACACTCCTCCAAGTGACGCGAGGAGACGGAGAGAGCTCTCAGTAACTGATGATGCCATTTAGCTCGCTGAAAAAAAAAGGTGTATGAGCAGAGAGATCAGACACAGAGCATGTTTATGATGATGAAAAAAAAAGTTTGATGATGAACCAAGAAACGGCAAGTACTTTGAGCTTATGGGGAATAACAGCAGATAAGAGGCTAAGGCTAAAACAGAGCATAGAGAAGGATCTTGAGCTAGTTTATGTTGCTCAATCATGTTTATCATGGGAAGCTCTCCACTAGGCCTGGGCATTCGGTGGACCGTCCGGGTGATTCGGATTTTTGGATTTTCGGATTTTCGGTGTTATGCTCAGAAGTACCATTCGGGTTTTACTAAATATCGGATCGGGTTCGGTTCGGTTCGGTTTCTTTCGAGTTCGGTTCGGATCGGATGTAACCAATGTTTAAAATCGTCCAAAAATATATTTTTTAAATCTCAAAAATTGACAAATTTTTTTTTCCAAAATACATAAACTGTTTACAAATCTAATTAAAAATTATTTAAACTATCTAAATTAACTAAAAAGTATTCAAAATAGCAATTAAAACAAACTAAAAAAATCTTTTGAATATTCTAAAATATCTAAATCATCTTAAAATATATAAAAACATTAACATATTTAACTAATTTCGGATATCTTCGGATCCTAGTTCGGATTTCGGTTCGGTTCGGGTTATAACCAAACACCAAAGTACTAAGCTCATAAGTCCCATTCGGATATTTTTGTATAACACTTCGGATTCGGTTTCGGTTTTTCCGGTTCGGGTTGAGGTAAAAACGCCCAGGCCTACTGATGTGCCGCAGTCCACGGATCATTATATGGAACCAGCTCAGCATGGAGTTCAGGACGTTCTGAACATTTCAACCGAGGTTCATGTTTTTCACCGTACCAGACTTGACTTGGATCATGAGGTTTCACAAAATGATCGAGACTTCTCTCTTAGGTCCTAACCTAAGCACTTTAGAAGGGATAGATACCTCTGGTGTACCATCAAGCCGGTAAGTTGGAGTAGCTGCTCGATATAGATTACGTGACTGCGGACTTAATCTGGCAGCCCAAGGAAACCTCAGACTTCCATCATCTTTAAGTTCTGGAGGAGGTAATTTCTCTATAGGAGGCTGTAAAGAGCGAGTCGGCCACATAGCAGCTAATTGGTTTCCAACAATCGCAGGGTCGTAACCTTGAGGTGTGCTTGGTTCTGGAGGAGTAGCAGGAGGTTTGAAGTAGAGCGGTTTAGCCCATGAACCTAGAGACGGAAAAAAATTGACCGGGTCCGTATCGAGAGTGGTTGATGAAGCCAAAGATTTGTTGTTAACTTCACGATCAGTATCCAACTGCATCTGAGATGATGAAGGAGGGACCGTGTCAGTCCGAAGAGTGGTGGTGACAGTGACGGAAGCTTTGTCCATGGTTGCTTTCACGTTATTTTCAAGAGGAAATTGAGCTGCAGATATCTCTAGAGCAATGTCATGGACGGAGCAAGGTACCAACCCGTCAAGACAGTTCACAGCCGTAGTAGGAAGAGGCAGAGACGATGAACGTAACAGAGACGGTGATGGAGACGAGATGTGAACCGTGAGCGTATCAGTTGGAGGTTGTGGAGACGACAACGAACCGTCATGACACTCCGAAGCTGAAGACAGAGGAAGAACCGGCGGAGACACCGAAGTTGGAGGCGGTGAGGTCGTCGAACTTTCTTTCGTCGCAACCATGGCGGAGGAAGGAGAGATGCAGAGGTAAAGGAAGAGACAGGTCAACACTAACACGGGAGACCTACCGGCGACGTCTCACACCGGTGAAGACGTCGAATTTCATGGCTTGAAAAGCTAGGGATTCGCCTTTTGGTTCGCTGTTTTCTGGGGGCGCGTGGTCAACACGCCTTAAGCTTGATTCTGGTTTTTGGATAGGCAAAACAAAGTTTATGCAATTTATTCTGAGTTGGTTTATGGTGCAGGTGAAAGTGAAAGTGGGTATATGGCTGATAGGAGAGATGGTGTTTGTAGGAATAGTAGCCACATGCACATTGCTATTGATTGTTCCACACACATAACCAAAGATCTACTTTTGTTGGAATCATTTGTGTCATGCTATGATATTTTAATTTCCTCTTTTACCTAAACCTTTATATATATTTTTTTTACCTTTTATAATAATAAAAAAATACATCTTCGTTTTGACTTAACCAGAGTTAAAGTTTACAGTACATGATGCCGTTCTTTCTCTCACTTGCAAACTTTCTGAGCGGAGTCATTTGGGTTATTTATGCCCTTAATAAATTCGATCTTTTCATTTTGGTAAACCATTTAAGTTTTGGGAAAATTAGAAAAATGAGACACTTTCATCTTAGATTTGTTCCAATAAGACTTGTAGAGGATTATTTAGGTAAATAAGATTTATATTCTCTTTAATATCATTATACCCTTATAATTAACCAAATTAACCTTAATTAAAATTTAAATTAATTCGTAATTGATTTAAATTTTAATTAAAAAAAAAAAACCACAAAAGGATTAAAAACTTGTTTACCCTAATATTTTTTCACTTCTCTTCTTCTCCGCCGTGTACCTTCAAGCCTTCAACCCTTTCAATGTCAATTTAGGGTAAGCGGAGAATCCTTATTTTTTTCATCGTAAATCATCAATTTTTTTGTCTCTAATCTCGTTTTTATCTTTCTTCTCTTTGTTCTCAGATACAATTCAGCGAATTGGGGATTTGTTCTTTGGTTTGTCAGACGGTCCTCTTCTCTCTCTACGGTTTCGTCGGACGGTATTCTTCTCTCACTACAGGTTTCGTCGGACGGTCCCTTCACAGTTTGATGTAAGATCTGGTCTAAACCACATTGCAGATCAGGCCTGACATCGAAAGGATCGAGAAATGGGTGTTACGCATTGCTTTTGATGATGAGAAGAATCCTTATCTACCGAAGGTTTTCTAACAGAGCCATCTTTGGAAAATTCTTTCCTAAGGTTCTACTTCATTCTTTGCCTGAACTGTCTTTGATCTTTGCTCTGATATGTACATATAATGAGCAGAGCGCTGCTAGAGCTACTGTGCCAGGAGGTCCAAGTGTACCATGTAGTACAGCGAAGGCTGTGGAATGGGACGCTGCTTGGTCACAGAACCTTGACCTGTCGGGTCGTGCGGCTCTTGGAGTTCATGTTGCAGCTTATGAGGAAGATAAAGCCGAAGATACCCGTCCTAAGAAGCTACAGGCAGAGAAAACTGCAGAAAGCATTGTTTGAGGATTAAACAAGGTTTATAACGAATGTTTGCATCGCACATTTCTCTTATTTTCTCAAAAGATAATACTTTATCATCTTCCGTAGGGTCAATAAGTGCCAATAAGTTGTCTCTTTAACTGAATTGTGTTAGGAGTTTCTGAGAATGTACTTAAGTTTCTGGTGATTTTCTATTTGTTTTCCTGAATATGAATCTTTCTTCTGTTACAAAGTTTCAACTTTTTTTTTTCTGTATGATGTATCGTTCAACTGTGTTCAGTCTAGATTTGTTTCATTTCAGTTTTGACTTTTGAGAAATTAAGTTTTGGGAATTCATACACCTTTGAATTGTTCAAACTAGATTTTGGTTCATTTCTTCTCTATATTCTTTAATTGGGTTTAAAAGGTCTATAAGCTAAATATATCATACAACAAACAATTAGACTTTGTGGCCCAATGGATAAGGCACTGGTCTACGATATATCACACAACCAGAGATTATGGGATCGATCCCCAGCAGAGTCTCTTTTGTTTTTGTTTTTTAACGCTATCAGCCTCAACAACACGGCTCCTTGTTCAAATTGTTCCTTTTGATTTACACCAGTACGAAGAGGAAAAGATCGGAGAAAGATCGTGGGAGTAGGAGAAAAACGTGGGAGAAAATATTCTATGAGAGATTTAGGGTAGATTTAGTTTAGATTTAGGAAACATCTTTAACCGAATATGGAAGTTTCCATATCTTTCGGATTTGTCTAGAATATGTATCCTACCTTACGCAGAACATAGTAGAGTAGATGAGAAACACATTCTTCATTAAGCGTCACATAAGGTAAAAGGCAGAACATATTATGACAAATAAGAGTTATTCTTGGGTTCACCCCCTAGAGTGAACCTTTAGGTTCACCAACCAATAGAAAATTGTCATTTTAAATTTAGTATCTTTAAATTAAGGAAACCAAATAACTTGGCAAATTATATTATTTTTTCAAAATAAAATTTAAAAATAAATAAAAATAATATATAAAAATAGAATTCAAAAAAAAAATGTCAACAAAACACTAAACCCTAAACTCTAATACTAAACCCTAAACTCAAATCCTAAACCCTAAATCCTTGGGTAAACCCATAAACCCTTGGAAAAACACTAAACATGTTGTCAACAAAACACTAAACCCTAAACTCTAATCCTAAACCCTAAACCCTTGGGAAAACCTTAAACCTTTAGGTAAACCCTAAACCCTTGGGTAAACCCTAAACCCTTAGGTAAACCCTAAACCCTTGGAAAAACACTAAACATTTGGATAAATTCTAAATTATAAATCTTAAACACTAAACTCTAAATCTTAAAAATAAATATTTTTTAAATAATATTTTTTTAGAACTATTGTTATTTTTATTTATTTAATTTTTTATTTTTTATTTTAAAAGCATAATATAATTTGGTAAATTATTTTGTTTCCTTAATTAAAATATACTAGATCTAAAATGACAACTTTCTATTGGTTGGTGAACCTAAAGGTTCACCCTAGGGGGTGAACCCAAGAAAAAGTCGATTACTATTATTAGGCTCTAAATGGTGAGATTGAGATCATTAATCTCAATCTAATTAAACCTTTGGGTCTCGCTTTCTCTTTTATTATGTTAACTAGACTTTGACCTGCGCGCCCGCGCGGATGTTTTCATTCATTTTGATATCTTTAAAGATTTTTTAATTTGATTTATATTATAGATTGTATATACTTTATGCACTTACCATCAAAATATTTGTTTAATATGAACTTTCCAGCAACATAATTTTATATCAGAAACTTACGATAATTTTATATATTGTCTTATAGAGTTTATGATTATAGTAGTTTATATAAATATTTGTATGGTTTGAATGTATTCGAATAGAAGTTATACAAAATATTCGCTAAGTAACACATTTGTAATCAATTTTCTTTTCATAACAACATTACATATAGTGATATTAATTCATTTTTTTCATCATCCGTATTACATATAGTGATATTAATTCTTTTTTTTCTTTTTTTTCATCATCAACATTACATAACAACATTACATATAGTGATATTAATTCTTTTGTTAGACATGATTTGTTCATTTTTCAGAATAAAATAGTTTCACGTAATATATGGTATATATATGGTTTGTGCGATTGTGAAATATGGAAATAATCAGCACAAAATATTCTCAACAGTGTAATTTGCAAGTTTTATAAAAAGAATTTAAATAAATGTCAATTCTGATATTTTTAAAATTGATCATATTTTCTCTGTTAGGATTAGATATTTAGATTTGAATACATAGTTTAGAAAATCGATTATGATTGGTTTTGTCCAAGAATAAATTTTTTGTATCCTATTAAAATTAAAAGATTATCTCGGAATAAATAGGAATATTGAAATATATATATTTTAAAGGAAATATAATTTCTTTAAATATTTCCAAAACTTTTTTCGACTTTATGTGATATTATATAGAAAATAAATATTCTAGTTTTTCATTTATAGATTGTATGTAAAAGATCAAAATCTTTTTGGTTAATGTGATAGCAAAAACAAGGATATTGTTAAGCTAAGTTATAGGTAAAGTGGTTGATTTTGACAAATATTTTATGGAACTGATTAAGATTTCATATATTTTCAATTGAATACTTACTAACATTCCGCATAAATATGTCTCACGATTTCCTTTTAGAAAAATATAGTTAATTTCGAGTATTTTGTTGGACAATAGTATGATTTTTGGTTGCCTTAATTAAAGTTGTGTGTATATTACTATATTTTGTATTTTCCCAAAGATTTTTTGGTTTGGTTTGTACCAAAGACGTATGACAATTGAATGTATACACAAAACCAAAGACATACCAACATAATTTTATGCACTCGATTTTAATACACTCGGTTGATTAATAGAGATGTCAACGTTTTTTATGTAGATAAATAAATGAAATTGTAGCCATGTTTAAAAAAATGAAATTCTAGCCGCATCAGAAAATTAAACAGAGTAAACAAATGCTAATTGGGTCTGTCGAATGGAATATTCGCGGGTCTAGAAAACACAATTGAAAGATTAGGGTTGATTCGGGAGTAAGTTTCTGCAATTTACAAATATTTGGGCTGATTTGAAAATAATCAGAAATGTGAGGGACCTAAAGTGCAAATACGGAGAAGCCAGCCATAGTAATGGATCGAGCTTTCTCTTCGCTGTATCTGGAGCTTGATGACGCCGGCGGCCATGACGACGAAGGCCACGACGGAGAAACGGAGCAGAGACACGGAATAGAGAGGTCGTGGACTTCAGACGCGTCACGCAACAAAGCGGCATAGATGAAGAGTACTGGAGGGCATGGAGGAAGAGCCACAGTGGGTAGGAGAGCACGGTCGCAGAGCACAGTGAGTCAAAGACGGTGAGACCAGGAGCCACCTCGGAAAGCTTTAACGGAGCACCAGAGTTGCGACTTGGAGAAGAAGGAGCCAATACTTTGATATTATGTTCGTGGATCCTTCAATTTAAGTAATTGGTTCAAACGTTTAGTAATTAAATAAAACGACTGTGTAAAACTCAGGGTTAAGTCTAATTTGTAATTCTGTTTTAATATATTAGATAACGAAGAGATTTATATTTTTAAGAAGTATATATTATTTACAAAAAATAAAATGTATCATATACCTTATTTTTATGTGTATCTTCTGTTTTGTAAAACAAGCTTTCTAGTATGCATGATGTATTCATTTGGGGAATTAGGCAACATGCACATAACAAACTATAAAATTAACTATATAACCATAGCAATCTTTAGGCTATCATATTTAAGTATTATTTTTTACATTGCCTTTTCTCACTTTCACCTCTTATTTTTATATAACTTTATAAGTTTAAAAATTACTTATTTGAATTTTTTAAATATATATAAAAACATAGATTTTTTTTTGTATAAAAACTAACATATATTTATAAATTAAATATGTACAGTTATAATAAGATTTTTTCTATTCTATTTACGAAACATAGAATATAATTATAATTATACAATCTCTATTAGTGCAATCTCTCCCTCTATCTATCTTCTCTATTACCATCTTTGTCTTCATCTATCTTTACCTCTCTCAATGTATTTTTTTTTTGTCTTTCACTTACTCTCCTTCTCTCTTTTATTCCTTTCTCCCTAATATGTAATATTCAAATTATATATTATTGTATTATATACTATTTACAAAATATAGAATAGAATTGCAAGTATACATTCTTTCTTTTTCTCTCTCCCATCTCCCTCTCCCTCCCTCCCCTCCTCCCTCTCCCCTCCTCTCTCTCCCTCTCCCTAACTCTCTCTCCCTCCCTCTCTCCTTCCCTCTCTCTCTTTTTCTCTCTTGCTCTAATACTTCTACATACTATACTATATATGTAGCCATCAAATATAAAATATAAAATTGCTTTAATTTGTACTACATCAATCAAATATGTTTTTTTCGTATGATACACATACACTTGAGCAAGTTTCTTACATACAAATATGTTCTTTTATTTAAACATTGTTTTTACTCCACTAAACACTACAAATAAATAATATCTTATGTATTAAAACAGAAGTCACAACCTTGATTCATGTGTGATTTTTTTTTTAAAATGGATCTAATGGACATTTTCTTAGAAAAGCATGTTACATTTAATATCTAATCTTATCATTTAAATTTTGGGTCTACCATAAATTTTTATTGGGCTATCAATAATTAAATTTTAACAATAGATGATCCATTGAATTTATAGATAGTATAAACTAAATATATATAATTTAATGTTGTGATACTATACCTCTATATACTAAATATTTAAATATTTATCGATGTTAACATTTAAAATTATAAAAAAAATTTAAATAACAAAAATCATATTATCTAATAATGATTAGTCTTTACTACCTTCAACCAATGAAAACAAATTTTAAACTATGTAGTTTATTTTAAAAATTAAACAAAAACTAAATGTTTAATTATTTACTCGATAATATAAATATATGAAGCGAAAAGTTTAATTTTTAAAAAACTTTCTAAATTTGTAAAATGTTACAATATCTTTGAATATGACAATAAAAAAATATTTTACTAATCTTTATATATATAGTTACGATTTTAATAATAAAATAATAATCCGAAAATATATATATAGAAGAAGACACAAATACATGTGAAAGTTTGAAACAATCTATTATAATATATACCAATTTAGAATTAAAAATAAAATATTTATATAAAAGTAATTGAAAACAAAAACCCGCGCGGTTACGCGGATCGAGATCTAGTTAAGAAATTAAATTCTTCTCTATAGATATATGTCCGTTTTAAATGATCTATTCTATATCGACATTCTAAATAGAATGGTATATGGTTGTTGGGTGTAGTATACAAATGCTCACGCGCTAGGAAGGACTTCAATGTCCATTTATGTAGCAAAGAGACACATTTTTCAAGTCATGGCTATATTGTTAATTTTTTTTTCTACTATGATTATTCAACAAATTTTCCCTATTCATTTCTCAAAACAAAGTCAAAGAAAATGTTTAGTGCTCTCTGCTACTTTATTTGATTACTTTTAAATCTATGTACCAATGTATTATAGAGATTTAAAAAATATGTGACTAATATAAACATTTATTATATAATTAGAATTTTATGATCATACTAGTATATAGTAAAACTCGAAGAAAACTCTTACCATTTAAAGAGTTAACACTCTACTTTTAAGTATGACTAGGGACGGGCCTCCGCGCAAGCGCGAGGTTATGGACATAGGTTTTGCTGGCATCATTTCGAGTCGGCTCTTACCACTTGTTTGGGTTCACGTTGTTTGGTTTTGAGGTTTTCTTGAGTGAATAGTGTGGTTTCCCGGATGTGATGTGAAGCTTGATTTAAACTTGACCTATGCCGATTATTACTCTCGGGGTGCTTGCTCGGGTGAATTTATGACAGCAAACCTTAAATGTTTATGATTATTGAGAATGAGTTGCAGTGATTGAGTGCGCATGACCGTTTCACCCTAGCGGATATGTAGTTCAAGTGTTGTGGGGGTTTACAGTACTTGAACTACTGTGTGAGTAATAATAGTTTCATAAAAATGTTATGTTGGTTTGGTTTGGTTTGATATTTTTCTTCAGTGGAATCGTTTTGCGAGAAACGGTGTTGGTGGAGCTTCTGGTGATACCATCCTCACAATAAAGGAATCAGTTGGGTGCGGCTAAATTTTGAGATTTGTGGCATACGTTCTTTAGTAAATACTGTAAGTGTTTAGCATTAAATATATCAATATCTCCAAATTAAATGCATCTATGTACTACTGATTACACATTTACTTTGACCACGCTTCTATGGGGCTTACCAACGTCAACGTGAAGAGTCTCCAAGGAATAGTTTGTGTAGTCATCAGAGTGCAAGTGAAGATCAAATTTTAGGTTCCATTCTTTTGTATCGAGACCGTTGACAATCCCTCTAAACTTCCAGTCGTTTTCACTTTTCATTAATGATGCTGTGAAGACCCCAGCCTCCTTCTAAGGTCTTAACCTCCCAGGAGTATCCATGGCTAACGGTGAGAACTCTCCGCAGCTTTGAGACCGACCGCGAAGATGTTGAAGTGCTCTCCTCCCACAGGGTCATATAACTTGAAGCTGTCCAAGTAATGGCCCGGTAGATCCACGCATGAGAAATCATCTACCGGTCCTCGACCCTATTTTACCACCATTAGGTTAATATAAGAATGAAGTAGATCAGTTTTTTAAAATGGAATGGAGAATATTTACTAACCTGGTGAGGCGATGTTATGGATAACAAGAACAGAACGTGTGTATTTCATTAATCCGTGATCTCGGTAATAGGCTTTCATGTAGACAGGGAGCAAAGCAGTGTGCCAATCATTTGCGATGAAATCTAAATTTCCATCTCCATAGCACACTCCTCCACAAGGGACATACCAAGGAACCTGGACACAGAAACCAAAACTGGTATAAGGATAAAGCAAAAATTATGATATTGGAGCGCCAGAGGTTTTACCTCAACAGCGGCTTTGCAAAATAAAACCATCCGCTTCAAGATGTCCTGCATTCATTCACAAAAACCATACATGTAAGGTTGATAATTGATTAGTTGGTAGAGAACAGGGAGAGTAATAAGATCTTACAAGTCTGTTTCCACCGTAAATGTTATTACTGAGATGCCGGAACACAGGACTATCAATCAAAATCCACACCATCGATGTATGCATGGAAGTACATCACTTCCATATCCTGCAAGGAAACTGTGCTCCATTTGAAAATACTCTCTACCTCAAATTTTTTTGTTAATGAATTATGAATGAGAAGTAAGGAAAATTTCAATTTTGATACATTAAGCAGCTGTTATACCTGCCCGGCCACCTTATATCTCTTCCGTACCCCTACATCTTTAGCTTCTTCATACTCTGCATACCGAGGAACCACAACCTAACAAGCAAAGTAACGAAAAATGATTCACTAACAAGTTTGAGTTGATTTCAATAACCAGACAGCTTAGCTCGTGATAAAAATATTACCATAACCCGATGTCCACGCCGAGCCAAAGCCTTTGGCAAAGCGGCTGCTACACAGTGCCGGTCAGGACTTTTTTGGCGCCTAAAGCGGATTAGAATAATGTTGCCCTTTTATCTTAACTAAAATTTTCCGTATTATAATTATAAAATTATAAGTAGTAAATATTACTCCTTAAAACTTAAGTTATTTTAAACAAAGCCAATAAATACAAAAACATCAAAACATTATTTGCAGTTCATCTTTCTCTGTTTTCATTTCCTATTTTCAGTTCACTTGGTTGATTTCTAGAACTATTTTTAGTAGCATTTTCTACAAATATAAAGAAACAAAAAGAACAAAAAATATCATTTATAGATAGAGCAAAACATATAGTAAGATATGCTAACATCAAATTTACAATTTTTATGTTTTCACAAAGTTTCAGAGTTAAACCCCTATAATAGATTTAAGTTTTGTGAATTTCAAAAGTCCCTAACAAAATTACAAAACTGGAAAAAAAGAAAAAATAAAATAAAAAGGCTTGTATGAAATTTTCATAGAGCTATTCTCACAAAGATCAGTTACTATGAAACAGTGGAACATGAGCAGTTGGTAGCTAAAATTAATTGTTTTATAATATCCCTTATTCACACGTATTCTAGCAAACCGAAAAATTAAAAAAAGGAGAAAATAAATACAAACTTTTAATAAAATAAAAGAAATCAAATCATCTGTATTCTATACATAATAAAAGAAATTAAGGTGGTTGGAGCATGGACCCAATTCATCCGTGTATTTTTAGTTGTTGTTATTCTTGAAAAAAATTAAAAGTTATTATTATCAAAAAAAGGAAGGTGAGATTCTAACTTGTAACCCATATGTTAAAACGGAAGCTCAAAGACACTAGACTAAAGTGACACATACGAAAAAAAATGGCGCCCCTAAAATATATTCTTCTTGGCGCCCAAAGCCCTGGCTTTACAGGCTTTAGTCCAGGACCGGCCCTGCTGCTACATCTCCGAGGCCACCTATCAAATTTTCTCACTCTCTTCGGTTTAGGGGCCTAAATTTTGTTTTTTTCACAAATTCAGGGGCATTTTTACATATGGCTCGAAACGAATGTTTCATTAGGCTTGGCACAGGATCGGCCCTGTCTGGTTCATAGTTGAACACCGTCCAAAATTTTTAAAAAGATACACTATACAATAATAGACAATTTTACATTTTAAAACATGAAAAAGTTATATACTTCATCCGTTTCAGAAAGTAAGATGTTTTAGATTTTTTTACTTGTTCCACAAAGATAAATTTTCTATACGTTTAAGATATTTTTTTATACTTTTAAGAAACATTAAATGAAAATATTTGAATCGATTAAATTTCATTGGTGAAAAGTTATTGGAAAGTGTATAATAAAATAAAAACAAATTAAATTATAAACATTTATTGAATTCTTAATAAGCATGAACACTTTAGGAAATATTAATTTCAGGAACATATGGATAGTAATTACCCTCCTGAAAAGTTTATTGCATTAGGATAAACACCTTCCCGTTTGGTAAATAATTTTGAGATTTTATTTTTGTTTTACAAAAATGTCCTCTTATATTTCTAATATAAATTTTTAATTAAGAATTCAGTTTTAGTATTATGTATTAATTAGAAAAAGATATTTATTTAATGTGAGTTTTAAAATACTTTTTAATATGTTTGGAAAATTTTCAAATAGCACTTCTTATGAAAGATATAAGTATATATATCATATTATAGTGCTCCTTATAGCTTTTACCATATAATATACATTACTCATAGTGAATTTCAGAAACAATACTCTTTTTTTTTTCTGTCAGCCAAAAATATTCTTTAAAATTCAAATTTTTATCTCAATTTTCTTTTTCTTTTTTAAAGATGATCTCAATTTTTTTAAAAAACTTTATGATATGTACTTTTGCAAGTAAAAAAAAAACTGAATTGAATGCATATAAAGCTTATCAATTCAATGTTCATGCAACTTTATTGAAACTTTTGATAAACTGAAATATTTCTAAAGAACTTTATGTATTTCGAAGACTATACGTCGAGGAACCTACATGCACGATGGAAGCAGGATGGAAGTAATAACTGAGATGTATACGATTTTTATTCAGAACAATCAATAATACAATCTCTTTTTGAAAAAGTACAAAGGCTTTATGTTTGACAAATTAAATACAGCTTTATTCCCAAGAAACACCAATCACATATAGTTTTTTAACGTTTTAAAAAAGAAGAAGTAAACCATAAGAATCAAACTCGGCGAGAGATATCGTCATTCTTTTAATCTCTTAGTTAGGAACACGACACATCTTGCGGATCTCCCCGGTACGACCAGTAAGAACCCCGATCCGACCCATTTTCACCATTGAGACACCAAAGTCATGAAAGAAGGTTGACCCACGTGCCTGCTGCAAGACATAAGCCCTAGTCTTTGAGTTGTCCAATAGAGCAGCATCCGACTGGAAAAGCCCTCTTCTCTTAGCCACTAACTTGAAGTAGCTCACGTCGAATGTCTTGAAACTTCCTGGATCCATCTCTAGAGCCGTCGTTGTATCTGTTGGCTTGCATTTCTTCCTGAGGTTAGCTGCGTACTCTGAGTCCAAACTCGGGTCGCTGTCTCCTCTCCCGGTGAAGTTGTAAAGACGGTTTGTCATTAGAGGACAATGTCCCATTCCAATAGTGTGTCCACCTTTATAAAAAAAAACACAAAATAATTTATTTTCCATATACCAAACTAAATCATTCACTTGTCCGTACCTGAAAGGATG
The DNA here is from genome assembly GCA_945779075.1 of Brassica incana. NCBI lineage: Eukaryota > Viridiplantae > Streptophyta > Magnoliopsida > Brassicales > Brassicaceae > Brassica > Brassica incana. The sequence continues at coordinate 682,795 of CALZFW010000057.1, forward strand.
ACCAAATCTTTCTCGTTGAGTCCCTTTGTGCGAAAATCAGTGATAAGCTTGGCGATGTTATCAAAAGGTGATGGCAAGTTGACCTCATTGATATTAGAAACCCTACCGTCTCTTCTTCCCGTTTCAACTTCCCATGATGGTCCTTCAAGCTACATATTAATATATTCGTAGTTAATTCAAAGAAGTCTTTTAATGTAGATTTTTTTTTTATGATTGATCATGTGAAGGTTACTTACTGCAACCATTGCGTCCCTAGCGATAAGGGCTAAGATATCAGAGCAAGAAACTATGCCCGGACACACTTTTTCTAGAGCTGCCTTGGAATCGTCTATGATGCCAAACCCTCGAAGGCTTAGGTTAGGAACCGCATTTTTCTCGGCCTGATTGTTCGATGAATCTAACAAAACTGATCCGTCACAACCCTGTCGATATTTATGATTCACTCATTAGACTATCGCTTCACCCACAGTGATAACAAAGTGCGATGTAATGAAGTATATTAAAGTCAAGAGTCACTTACCCTAACGAAGCAGTCGTGGAAGAACATTCTGAGCAAAGGAGCACCAAGTGTAGGAGCTTTCTTCATGGCAGCAAACACGACCTTTCTAACTATACCCTCGGCATGTGGGCATGTTTTGCTGTAGAAGCCTACTTTCAAGCCTTGTGCATTGGCCTCAGCTAGCAACAACACTAAGAGAAAGCAAGAGACCACTAGTCGCTTCGATGCAACCATTTAAAAAAAAAATGCTATTTAGCTATCTTAGCTTTTGTTTTTTTGCTCAATTGGTGATGAATTGTTGATGAAGACTGAAGGTATTTATATTGATTTATATATGTAAACAGAAATTGTGAATTATACTATGAGAGTTTGTGGTCAGAACATTGATATTAATTTAACATCAAAACGTAGTTGACTATCATAGGTCTGCGGTGGAATGCTTGTTGTCTTTTTGATGTTTGTTATGCTCAAATCATTGTTCACAGAAATAAAATGAAGGCAATTTGACAAAAGTCGTCTCTTGTTTGTGTATATACTATTTGTATGTTTGCATAGATATAATACTTATGTTTTTGTTTTCAAATGCATGATGCTGCCACTGGCACCAGAACGAAATGGCTGCCAAATTTTACAAAATCTAAAAAACACAACGTTAATTTGTGTGTTAACTACGGGAAAACACACAATATAAACTTTTTTTTGAAACAAGACAGAAAATATAAACATATGTTAAAATCGTATACTAATTAAACACTTGTAAGTATTTAATTAAATTTATATTTTTAATCTTATTAAGTATTTACATATATTAATTCTCGGACGTTATAGCAAAGTGTATTAACATTTGTCAACGAAATGTTTGAGTCTTGGACGTTATCGCAAACAATTATTTGATCCCACATGCACTATTTGCATGTTCTTCCAATTACAACCATCATTTGACCGCAACGTTTTAACCTTTTTTCTAGGTAGCAAGCGTCATGTCTTAGCATGCTATTACTCATGTGGATGAACAGATTAACTAGCAATCATAAAATCATAATCAAATAGAAATAATTTACTAAAGTGACGACGTAGACAGTATTACTATTAGCTATAGAAAAATTCGTGAAGGAATCCAAAAACGTCAACTTAACACATACAAGTTGCAGTTTTATGAAAACTCTAGCAAACTGTTACGCTTAGAAGCGTTTTGATATACAAGGTACAGAAGTACTACTGTCGCTACTGTCATGGTACAGCCGCAGAATCACAGCTGCGGTTTCTTCTATCGCTTTATTCGTCACATCTGCAACCCCCCCAAAGAATAACTATGATGATATTGAATGAAGAAAAATAGTAAAATCAGAGTGTGCAACAGCTGTTATTGTTATTACCTATTACCGCCCATCCAGGGTTTTTTGCATAGATCTTTGATGCGAAATCAAGTTCTTTCCGAACAAGATCAAAGCCAGAGTATCTGTTCTCTCCTTCTGTATCCACGCCTAACGTTTTAGCCCTTGTTCTCCTAATCGCTTGCAGCACAACAAGTTGAATCGTCAACGCGAAAACTTTCCTCGGTTCAACCTCGAACAGCGTCTTGGGCGGTTCCACACCCATCACAAACGGCACATTCGCGACCTTGTAACCCTTTTGAGCAATGTAAGTGGACAGCGGCGTCTTTCCGGTCCGGGAAACACCGACAAGAATGATGTCAGCCTTGCCTAAGTTCTCGGGCAAAGTCCCATCGTCTTGCTTGATGGTAAACTCAATGGCTTCGATTCTTTTGAAATAAGCATCGTTGAGAGTCTTGACCCTCCCGGGCGCTCCACGGGTGAGACCTGACGGAGAAACACCCAAGTGAGACGCAATCCCTTCGATGATCGGTCCCAATATATCAACGGAAAGCACTCCCAACTGATCACAAGCTTCTTTAGCGGATTTGGACATAGAAGGATTGGCTAAAGTGTAGAAACACATTGCCTTTTGCTTCGCCGCCTGATTTATAATCTCTAACAGCTTCTCCTCATCCTCCACCTGCCGTCCAAAAAAACAGAGATCTCATTTTAATTTTTTTAAGTTTTAAAAAAAGGATGAGACTTTAAGTGTTTAAATAAAAGTACCCAAGAGAAGAGATGGGTGTTGACGGAACATCCGCGATTGACCAGTCGATCTTCGAATTGCCCCAACGCGGCGTTCACGGAGTGCTCCGCCGTCCACCCTGTCCCGTCGGAGACCAAATATATAGACTTTCCCGCCGCCACGTCATCGCCGCCGATCGCAGACGTCTTCCTATCAGCCTCCTCCGTCGTTGCTTGACGGTGAGGTGCGTTGATCGGACGGTCAATGATCTTAACGCCGGAGCGTAAAGCTCGGGCCATGGACCATCGGTTCAGTTTGGAGCTAGCCTTCAGCTTCGGAGAGCGAGGAACCGGAGGAGATTCGGAATCAGGTTCGGGATGGCCTTGTCGTGAATCCATCGTGAAATGATCAACACATTTGTCTGCTTACGCCTCTCCATCTTGTTTACGCCGGTCTCAATTCTTATCCAATCACGCCGCCCCAAACGCTTTTCACCGCTAAATTGAATTTTAAGCGTTTCAATCACCTTTTTGCTTTAGCGTTTTACAATTAGATTTTGACGGAAATGTCCTCATTTGATACTTGGGCTTTCAAAAGTCAAGTTCAATCTAGTGTGGCTTTATGATGGTTGTCAGATTATTTGGGCCTTAATGCAAAAAAACAGCCCATATGGGTGGTGGAGGAAGCGTTTCTTCTACATGTATTACTGCTTTTGGGTTTTTTTTTTTTTTGTTATGGACTATTGACTAAAGTTTGTCGCATTACATTTTTCAATCATTGATAATCTTTATATTAAATAAGAGACATTAATATAATCTGCTGTATTCCCTTAACGATCAGAACCAACTTATCTCACGGTTATGTTTTAAAAAAACTACTATTCTTTTTGATTTAACACTAATTTGAATGATTATCATATATTACTCTTTTTTTTTCTTGGACGACACATATATTACTTTTATCATACCCATATCAATAATAAAATAAAATCATTCTACGAAAACATATGAAAAAAGCAAGATTAATTTTGTTTTTCAGTATGAATACTTTTGTTTTATCAGTCAAAGACATATAACTCTATGACTCGTATGCCAGTTTCTTATTTGTAATGAATATGAACTTTTATTTTGTTTTCGTGGTGTTGTTTTTCAGTATAAATACTTTTGTTTTTTCAGTCAAAGACAAATAACTCTATAACTCGTATTTGGACTGGGTTTATGATTGTAAGCGACATAAACAAAGATTATATGATTGTAAGCTCTGACCTTCTCAAAAGGTTTCCTATATTTTTCGAAACATAATCAACTATAAGCGAAGGAGGCATGAGGAGGTATGTGATTTAAACAAATACCTTAACATATATTACTAAATGCTATGACTGTTTTTAAAAAAGTTCTAAAACGTCAGAGGTGTTTTCATTTTCCAGAAACCCCAACCGATATTCACTTCTCGAGGAGAGGAGAATTGGTTATTATGGTACCTGAATTTCGTCAAGCTGTTTTTTTTTACTTACTTATGGATTGAAGTTTTTCTTATAAGTTCGTATGTTTTTCTACCTATTTAGGTTACAGAGGAAACAGAAGGGACGATGAAGATCACCGACAATACACCCAATACAAATTACAAAATATGTTAGGTGTACAACACATTATTTTCCTAGACAAAAATTAGTTACCTGATAATTTTGGGCTTACCAAATTTTTTTATTGGACTATCAATAAATAGATTTTAACAATAGATGATTCATTGGTTTTATAGATTGTATAAATTAAATAGATATAATTTAATGTTATAATAGTATACCTTCATATGTTAATTATTTAAATATTGTCGATTTTAACTTTTAAAATTATAAAGATTTTTTTTTAAATAACAAAAATCATCATTATCTAACAATGATTAATCTATACTACCTTAAACCAATGAAAAAAAAATTAAAACTATATAGTTTATTTAAAAAAATTAAACAAAAACTAAATGTTTAATTATTTACTCGATAATATAAATTTATGAAGCTAAAAGTTTAATTTTTTAAAAAACTTTCTAAATTTATGAAACGTTACAATATCTTTGAAGATGACAATAAAAAAATATTTTACCAATCATTATATATATAGTTACGATTTCAATAATGAAATAATAATGCAAATATATATATATAGAAGAAGATACAAATACATGTGAAAGTTTCAAACAATCTATTCATTAAAAAAAAATATACAGTAAAATTATTATGTTTTAAAAATTGATAAACACACCTCATATATATTATAATATATACCAATTTAGAATTGAAAACAAAATGTTTATAAAAAAAATGAAAACAAAAACCCGCGCGGTTGCGCGGGTTGAGATCTAGTAATTAATTATATGCCAATCTAAATACAATATGAGAGGATTTCAAGCATATAAAGATTAAAGATGACGGGGGAAAACATCCTGAATATATAATACTAAGTAGTAACCCGCGCTTTGCTTGGGATTAGATATCTATATCATTGTTGATTGTATATATTATGATTATGTATAACATAAGGTGTACCTTAAGTAAACGGTGTGTAAAAACTAAAGGTATGATTCAGTTAATTATGATGTTATCAACTCTGAGATTATACGTGATTAATATGTGTAACCCGGAGTCTATGACTCGAGTTTATTTTGACTTGATGTTGATATACATGTTAACTATTCGGTAACCACTGTGATTATACATGTTTTTTTGATAAAATGTATGTTAATAAACTTCGAAAAGATAGGTCAAAACACTCAAAATTTGTTTCTTTCGGTAGATTAATGAAAATGAAAAGCAAAACCATTACTGTGTGAAATAAATAAAATATAGTTCTCGAAATTCAAAAAACAACATTGAAGCATAAAAACAATTGAAGGTTATTCGACCCTCAAAAACATATAATTAGTTTTTAATAAAAAATCCCAAAATAACATAAAGCTTTCATAAGATAATATATTAAAGTCTTCAACTCTCTTGAAGTTGAATCAAAATGAGCAGAATGGAATCCTGGAATAACATCAATACTATTAACATATACTAATTACGTTAACTATTGTTAGATAAAAAATTGAAATCAGTATAAACTCACATTGATTTGTAGTACTTTATTTGAGAAATCTCAGGATCAAATAAAATATCCGAACAGCCTTCAACAATTGTTAAATGTCTGAAGCGACCTATAAAACTCAACCATTCAGTTCTGATCATAAACAATAAACAATTTTGGGCGGGATTACTAATAGGGATTACTAATATTCATTAGTAAAAAACTTACCATTAGCCCTCTCAATTCACCATAGCTTTAGTACACAGATGAAAACATTTGCATTTGAAGCAATCCTGTGTTGATATAACTTCTCAGCTACAGATCCATAAGCAGCACACCTAATCTGAGTTAAACTGCAAAAGGATGATTTTTTATGTTAGATAATATGAAGTTTTGTAAACATAATATATTAAAATATATAGCACAGACTCTGTATCTATCATGGAGAACCGAATTCGGATTTGATTGTTTGCAAAAATCTGGTTGCCTTGCATTTCTTGTATATCTTCGATATCACCTACTTCAACCATAGCTCCACATAAGTCTGTGACGTATAAAAAGGTAGTTAAACATTAGCCGAGAAAATCTAATTTGGGTGCTATAGAAGTAAAATATAAAAGTAAGAAAAATTGTCTAAAATAAATTGTCATACCAACACAAAACTTAGGATGAGATAGACCACGGAGAATATCCATGTAACGCACAGCAAAATTTTTAGAACCACACTAAAGTATATGTTTCAATATATAGAGCATTTAACATAAAACTCAATATTTTCGTAGGGGTTAACACATAGATTTTGAGAAAAATTCAAAAAATATGACAATTTTTTTAATGCATATTTGCATCCTGAACTAACATATGATGATGGTCAAAGAGGTTTGAAACCTTTTTTTGTCTCCATTTCTCTTGAAAATAGTTATTTTATAGCGGTAAGTCAACTGATTTAGGGAGTATTATGAAGTTTTATTAAATTTATTGATAAAAAAATTAGAACGTGCCCATGTACCATGAAAGATAGTTTAGCATACATTAATACAAATGTAGAATGTGGTTAGAAATTTTAGAACAACACTAAAATATATGTTTCAATACATAGAGCATTTAACGTAAAACTCAATATTTTCGTAAGGGTTAACACATAGATTTTGTTAAAATTTCAAAAATTATGACAATATTTGTTTAAGCGTATTTGCATTCTGAACTAACATATGATAATAGTCGAAGAGGTTTCGAACCTTTTTTGTCTCTATTTCTCTTGAAAATAGTGATTTTATAGTGGTTAGTCCACCGATTTAGGGAGTATTATGAAGTTTTACTAAATTTGTTGATAAACAAATTAGAACGATGTCCATGTACCATGAAAGAGAGTTTAGAATATATTAATACAAATGTAGAATGTGGTTAGAAATTTTAGAACCACACTAAAGTATATGTTATATATAGAGCATTTAACATAAATTCAATATTTTCGTATGGGTTAACACATAGATTTTGAAAAAAATTCAAAAAATGACAATATTTTTTAAGAATATTTGCATCCTGAACTAACATATGATAATAGTCAAAAAGGTTTGGAACCTTTTTTGTCTTCATTTCTCTTGAAAATAGTGATTTAATAGTGGTTAGTACACCATTTAGGGAGTATTATGAAGTTTTACTAAATTTATTGATAAGAACAATTAGAACAATGACCATGTACAGAGTTGAGCATACATTAATACAAATGTAGAATGTGTTTAGAAATTTTAGAACAACACTAAAGTATATGTTTCAATATATAGAGCATTTAACGTAAAATTCAATATTTTCCTATGGTTAACACATAGATTTTGAGAAAAATTCAAAAAATATGACAATAATTTTTTAAGCATATTTTCATCATGAACTAACATATGATTATGGCCAAAGAGGTATGGAATCTTTGGTGTTTCCATTTCCCTTGAAAATAGTAATTTTATAGTAGTTAGAACACCGATTTAGGGAATATTATGAAGTTTTACTAAATTTATTGATAAAAACAAAATTTGAATGATGCCCATGTACCATGAAAGAGTGTTTAACATACATTAATAGAAATGTAGAATGTGGTTAGAAATTTTAGAACAACACTAAAGTATAGGTTTCAATATATATAGCATTTAGAATAAAACTCAATATTTTCGTATACACATAGATTTTGAGAAAAATTCAAAAAATATGAAAATAATTTTTAAGCATATTTGCATCATGAAATAATATATGATGATAGTCAAAGAGGTTTGAAACCTTTTTTGTCTCCATTTCTCTTGAAAATAGTGATTTTATAGTGGTTAGTCCACCGATTTAGAGAGTATTATGAAGTTTTACTAAATTTATTGATAAACAATTTTGAACAATGCCCATGTACCATGAAAGAGAGTTTAGCATACATTAATACAAATATAGAATGTGGTTAGAAATTTTAGAACCACACTAAAGTATATGTTCCAATATATAGAGCATTTATATATTGATAAACAATTTAGAACGATGCCCATGTACCATGAAAGAGAATTTAGCATACATTAATATAAATATAGAATGTGGTTAGAATTTTTAGAACCACACTAAAGTATATGTTTCAATATATAGAGCATTTAATATAAAGCTCAATATTTTCATAGGGTTAACACTTAGATTTTGAGAAAAATTCAAAAAATATGATAATTTTTTTTAAGCATATTTGCATCCTGAACTAACATATGACGAGGGTTAAATAGGTTTGGAAACTTTTTTGTCTCCATTTCCCTTGAAAATTAAAATTTTATAGCGGTAAGTCCACTGATTTAGTGAGTATTATGAAGTCTTATTAAATTTATTGTAAACAAATTAGAACGATGCCAATGTACCATGAAAGAGAGTTCAACATATATTAATACAAATGTAGAATGTGGTTAGAAATTTTAGAAAAACACTAAAATTTATCTTTCAATACATAGAACATTTAACGTAAAACTCAATATTTTCGTATAGGTTAACACATAGATTTTGTGAAAATTTCAAAAAATATGACAATATTTTTTTAAGCATATTTGCATCCTGAACTAACAATTGATGATAGTCAAAGAGGTTTGGAAATTTTGTTGTCTCAATTTCTCTTGAAAATAGTGATTTTATAGCGGTAAGTCTACTGATTTAGGGAGTTTTATGAAGTTTTACTAAATTTATTGATAAAAAAATTAGAACGATGTCCATGTACCATGAAAGAGAGTTTAGCATACATTAATACAAATGTAGAATGTGTGTAGAAATTTTAGAACAACACAAAAGTATATGTTTCAATACATAGAGCATTTAACGTAAAACTCAATATTTTTGTATGGGTTAACACATATATTTTGTGAAAAATTCAAAAAATATGACAATATTTGTTTTAAGCATATTTTCATCCTGAACTAACATATGATGATAGTAAAAGAGGTTTGGAGCCTTTGTTGTCTCTATTTCTCTTGAAAATAGTGATTTTATAGTGGTTTGTCCACCTATTTATGGAGTATTATGAAGTTTTACTAAATTTATTGACAACAACAATTAGAACGATGCCCATGTAACATTAAAGAGATTTTAGCATACATTAATACAAATGTAGAATGTGGTTATAAATTTTAGAACAACACTAAAGTATAGGTTTCAATGTATAGAGCATTAAACATACAATTTAATATTTTCGTATGGGTTCACACATAGATTTTGAGAAAAATTCAAAAAATATGACAATAATTTTTTTAAAGCATATTTGCATCCTGAACTAACATATGATGATAGTCAGAGAGGTTTGAAACCTTTTTTGTCTTCATTTCTCTTGAAAATAGTGATTTTACACATGAATTTTGAGAAAATTTCAAAAAATATGACAATATTGTTTTAATGCAAAGTTGCATCCTGGACTAACATATGATGATGTTCAAAGAGGTTTAGAGCCTTTGTTGTCTCCGTTTTCAAGAAAACAGTTATTTTATAGTACTTATTTCATCGATTTAGGGAGTATTATGAAGTTTAACTAAATTAATTGATAAAAAAATTATAACGATTCCCATGTACCATGAAAAAAAGCTTAAAATAAATTAATACAAATGTAGAATGTGGTTAGAAATTTTAAAACAACACTAAAGATTACAGGCTTCAGTATATAAAGTACTTACCAAAAACTCAATATTTTCGAAGTGGCTAGTTAACACATGATTTTGAGAAAATTTCAAAAAATATGACTATTGTTTTAATGCATAGTTTCATCCTGCACTATCCTATGATGATGTTCACAGAGATTTGAAGCCTTTGTTTTTCAGGAAAATAGTTATTTTATAGCGATTATTCCATCAATTTAGAGAGCATTATGAAGTTTTACTAAATTAATTGATAAAAACAATTGAACGATACTCATTTACAATTTAGGGAGTATTATGAAGTTTTAATAAACTAATTGATAAACAAATTATAACGATTCTCATATACCATGAAAAAGAGCTTAAAATACATTAATACAAATGTAGAATGTGGTTAGAAATTTTAAAACAACACTACAGATTATAGGCTTCAGTATATAATGTATATTCCAAAAACACAATATTTTCGACGGGTTAACACATGGATTTTGAGAAAATTTTAAAAAATATGAAAATATTGTTTTAATGCATAGTTGCATCCTACACTAACCTATGATGATGTGCAAAGAGGTTTAGAGCCTTTGTTTTCTCCGTTTTTCAAGAAAATAGTTATTTTATAGTAGTTATTTCATCGATTAAGGGAATATTATGAAGTTTTACTAAATTAATTGATAAACAAATTATAACGATTCTCATATACCATTAAAAAGGGCTTAAAATACATAAATACAAATGTAGAATGTGGTTAAAAATTTTAAAACAACACTAAAGATTATAGCTTTAATATATAAAGTATTTCCCAAAAACTCAATATTTTCGAAGGGGTTAACGCATGGATTTTGAGAAAAGTTCAAAAAATATGACAATATTGTTTTAATGCATAGTTGCATCCTGCACTAACATATGATGATGTGTAAAGAGGTTTGGAGCCTTTGTTGTCTCCGTTTTTCAAAAAAATAGTTATTTTATAGTAATAATTTCATCGATTTAGGGAGTATTATGAAGTTTTACTAAATTAATTGATAACAAAATTATAACGATTCCCATATACCATAAAAATGGCTTAAAATACATAAATACAAATCTAGAATGTGGTTAGAAATTTTAAAGAAACACTAAAGATTATAGGCTTCAGTATATAAAATATTTACTAAAAACTCAATATTTTCGAAGGGGGTTAACACATGGATTTTGAGAAAATTTCAACAATATGACAATATTGTTTTAATGCATAGTTGCATCATGCACTAACATATGATGATGTTCAAAGATGTTTGGAGCCTTAGTTGTCTTTCTTTTTCAAGAAAATAGTTATTTTATATTAGTTATTTCATCGATTTAGGGAGTATTATGAAGTTTTAATAAATTAATTGATAAACAAATTATAACGATTCCCATATACCATGAAAAAGGGCTTAAAATACATAAATACAAATGTAGAATGTGGTTAGAAATTTTAAAACAATACTAAAGATTATAGGCTTTAGTATATAAAGTATTTCCAAAAAAACTCAATATTTTCAAAGGTGACATATGGATTTTGGGAAAATTTCAAAAAATATGAAAATATTGTTTTAATGCATAGTTTCATCCTGGACTATCATATGATGATGTTCAAAGAGTTTTGGAGCCTTTGTTGTCTCCGTTTTTCAAGAAAATAGTTATTTTATAGTAGTTATTTTATCGATTTAGGGAGTATTATGAAGTTTTACTATATTAATTGAAATAGGGATTAAAATACATAAATACAAATGTAGTATGTGGTTAGAAGTTTTAAAACAACACTAAAGATTATAGCTTCAGTATATAAAGTATTTCACAAAAACTCAATATTTTCGAAGTGGGTTAACACATGGATTTTGAGAAAATTTCATATAATATGACAATATTGTTTTAATGCATAGTTGCATCCTGAACTGACCTATGATGATGTTCGAAGAGGTTTGGAGCCTTTGTTGTCTCTGTGTTTCAAGAAAATAGTTATTTTATAGTAGTTATTTCATCGATTTAGGGAGTATTATGAAGTTTTAATAAATTAATTGATAAAAGATTATAACGATTCCCATATACCGTGAAAAAGGGCTTAAAATACATAAATACAAATGTAGAATGTGGTTAGAAATTTTAAAACAACACTAAAGACTATAAGCTTCAGTATATAAAATATTTACCAAAAACTCAATATTTTCGATGGGGGTTAAACACATGGATTTTGAGAAAATTTCTAAAAATATGACAATGTTATTTTAATGAAGTTGCATCATGCACTAACATATGATGACGTTCAAATAGGTTTGGAGCCTTTGTTGTCTTCATTTCTCAAGAAAATAGTTATTTTATAGTAGTTATTTCATCGATTTAGGGAGTAGTATTATGAAATTTTACTAAATTAATTGATAAACAAATTATAACGTTTCCCATATACCATGAAAAAGGGCTTAAAATACATAAATACAAATGTAGAATGTGGTTAGAGATTTTAAAACAACACCAAAGATTATAGGCTTCAGTACACAAAGTATTTACCAAAAACTCAATATTTTCGAAGGGGGTTAACACATGGATTTTCAGAAAATTTCAAAAAAGATGACAATATTGTTTCAATGCATAGTTGCATCCTGGACTAACATATGATGATGTTCAAAGAGGTTTGGAGCCTTTGTTGTCTCCGTTTCTCAAGAAAATAGTTATTTTATAGTAGTTATTTCATCGATTTAGGGAGTATTATGAAATTTTACTAAATTTATTGATAAACAAATCATAACGATTCCCATATACCATGAAAAAGGGCTTAAAATACATAAATACAAATGTAGAATGTGGTTAGAAATTTTAAAACAACACTAAAGATTATAGGCTTCAGTATATAAAGTATTTACCAAAAACTCAATATTTTCGAAGGGGTTAACATATGGATTTTGAGAAAATTTAAAAAAATATGAAAATATTGTTATAATGCATAGTTGCATCCTAGACTAACATATGATGATGTTCAAAGAGGTTTGGAGCCTTTGTTGTCTCCGTTTCTCAAGAAAATAGTTATTTTATAGTAGTTATTTCATCGATTTAGGGAGTATTATGAAATTTTACTAAATTAATTGATAAACAAATCATAACGATTCCCATATACCATGAAAAAGGGCTTAAAATACATAAATACAAATGTAGAATGTGGTTAGAAATTTTAAAACAACACTAAAGACTATAGGCTTCAGTATATAAAGTATTTACCAAAAACTCAATATTTTCGAAGGGGTTGTTAACACATGGATTTTGAAAAAATTTCAAAAAATATGACAGTATTGTTTTAATGCATAGTTTCATCCTTTACTAACATATGATGATTTTCAAACAGGTTTGGAGCATTTGTTGTCTCCGTTTCTCATCGAATTAGGAAGTATTATGAAATTTTACTAAATTAATTGATAAACAAATCATAACGATTCCCATATACCATGAAAAAGGGCTTAAAATACATAAATACAAATGTAGAATGTGGTTAGATATTTTAAAACAACACTAAAGATTATATGCTTCAGTATATAAAATATTTACCAAAAACTCATTATTTTCGAAGGGGTGTTAACACATGGATTTTGAGAAAATTTCAAAAAATATGACAATATTGTTTTAATGCCTAGTTGCATCCAGGACTAACATGTGATGATGTTCAAAGAGGTTTGGAACCTTTGTTGTCTCCGTTTCTCAAGAAAATAGTTATTTTATAGTAGTTATTTCATCGATTTAGGGAGTATTATGAAATTTTACTAAATTTATTGATAAACAAATCATAACGATTCCCATATACCATGAAATAGGGCTTAAAATACATAAATACAAATGTAGAATGTGGTTATAAATTTTAAAACAACACTAAAGATTATAGGCTTCAGTATATAAAGTATTTACCAAAAACTCAATATTTTCGAAGAGGTTAACACATGGATTTTGAAAAAAATTCAAAAAATATGACAATATTGTTTTAATGCATAGTTGCATGCTGTACTAACATTTGATGATGTGCAAAGAGGTTTGGAGCCTTTGTTGTCTCTGTTTCTCATCGATTTAGGAAGTATTATGAAATTTTACTAAATTAATTGATAAACAAATCATAACGATTCCCATATACCATGAAAATGGGCTTAAAATACATAAATACAAATATAGAATGTGGTTAGAAATTTTAAAACAACACAAAAGATTATAGGCTTCAATATATAAAGTATTTACCAAAAACTCAATATTTTCGAAGGGGTTAACACATGCATTTTGAGAAAATTTCAAAAAATATGACAATATTGTTTTAATGCATAGTTGCATCCTGGACTAACATATGATGATGTTCAAAGAGGTTTGGAGCCTTTGTTGTCTCTGTTTCTCAAGAAAATAGTTATTTTATAGTAGTTATTTCATCGATTTAGAGAGTATTATGAAATTTTACTAAATTTATTGATAAACAAATCATAACGATTCCCATATACCATGAAAAAGGGCTTAAAATACATAAATAAAAATATAAAATGTGGTTAGAAATTTTAAAACAACACTAAAGATTATAGGCTTCAGTATATAAAGTATTTACCAAAAACTCAATATTTTCGAAGGGGTTAACACATGGATTTTCAGAAAATTTCAAAAAATATGACAATATTGTTTTAATACATAGTTGCATCCTGCAATGACCTATGATGATGTTCGAAGAGGTTTGGAGCCTTTGTTGTCTCCGTTTTTCAAGAACATAGTTATTTTGTAGTAGTTATTTCATCGCTTTAGGGACTATTACGAAGTTTTACTAAATTAATTGATAAACAAATCATAACGATTCCCATATACCATGAAAAAGTGCTTAAAATGCATAAATACAAATGTAGAATGTGGTTAGAAATTTTAAAACAACACTAAAGATTATAGGCTTCAGTATATAAAATATTTACCAAAAACTCATTATTTTCGAAGGGGAACACATGGATTTTGAGAAAATTTCAAAAAATATGACAATATTGTTTTAATGCCTAGTTGCATCCAGGACTAACATGTGATGATGTTCAAAGAGGTTTGGAACCTTTGTTGTCTCCGTTTCTCAAGAAAATAGTTATTTTATAGTAGTTATTTCATCGATTTAGGGAGTATTATGAAATTTTACTAAATTTATTGATAAACAAATCATAACAATTCCCATATACCATGAAATAGGGCTTAAAATACATAAATACAAATGTAGAATGTGGTTATAAATTTTAAAACAACACTAAAGATTATAGGCTTCAGTATATAAAGTATTTACCAAAAACTCAATATTTTCGAAGAGGTTAACACATGGATTTTGAAAAAAATTCAAAAAATATGACAATATTGTTTTAATGCATAGTTGCATCCTGTACTAACATATGATGATGTGCAAAGAGGTTTGGAGCCTTTGTTGTCTCCGTTTCTCATCGATTTAGGAAGTATTATGAAATTTTACTAAATTAATTGATAAACAAATCATAACGATTCCCATATACCATGAAAAAGGGCTTAAAATACATAAATACAAATATAGAATGTGGTTAGAAATTTTAAAACAACACTAAAGATTATAGGCTTCAGTATATAAAGTATTTACCAAAAACTCAATATTTTCGAAGGGCACATGCATTTTGAGAAAATTTCAAAAAATATGACAATATTTTTTTAATGCATAGTTGCAGCCTGGACTAACATATGATGATGTTCAAAGAGGTTTGGAGCCTTTGTTGTCTCCGTTTCTCAAGAAAATAGTTATTTTATAGTAGTTATTTCATCGATTTAGAGAGTATTATGAAATTTTACTAAATTTATTGATAAACAAATCATAACGATTCCCATATACCATGAAAAAGGGCTTAAAATACATAAATACAAATATAGAATGTGGTTAGAAATTTTAAAACAACACTAAAGATTATAGGCTTCAGTATATAAAGTATTTACCAAAAACTCAATATTTTCGAAGGGGTTAACACATGGATTTTCAGAAAATTTCAAAAAATATGACAATATTGTTTTAATACATATTTGCATCCTGCACTGACCTATGATGATGTTCGAAGAGGTTTGGAGCCTTTGTTGTATCCGTTTTTCAAGAACATAGTTATTTTGTATTAGTTATTTCATCGATTTAGGGACTATTACGAAGTTTTACTAAATTAATTGATAAACAAATCATAACGATTCCCATATACCATGAAAAAGTGCTTAAAATGCATAAATACAAATGTAAAATGTGGTTAGAAATTTTAAAACAACACTAAAGATTATAGGCTTCAGTATATAAAATATTTACCAAAAACTCATTATTTTCGAAGGGGAACACATGGATTTTGAGAAAATTTCAAAAAATATGACAATATTGTTTTAATGCCTAGTTGCATCCAGGACTAACATGTGATGATGTTCAAAGAGGTTTGGAACCTTTGTTGTCTCCGTTTCTCAAGAAAATAGTTATTTTATAGTAGTTATTTCATCGATTTAGGGAGTATTATGAAATTTTACTAAATTTATTGATAAACAAATCATAACAATTCCCATATACCATGAAATAGGGCTTAAAATACATAAATACAAATGTAGAATGTGGTTATAAATTTTAAAACAACACTAAAGATTATAAGGTTCAGTATATAAAGTATTTACCAAAAACTCAATATTTTCGAAGAGGTTAACACATGGATTTTGAAAAAAATTCAAAAAATATGACAATATTGTTTTAATGCATAGTTGCATCCTGTACTAACATATGATGATGTGCAAAGAGGTTTGGAGCCTTTGTTGTCTCCGTTTCTCATCGATTTAGGAAGTATTGTGAAATTTTACTAAATTAATTGATAAACAAATCATAACGATTCCCATCTACCATGAAAAAGGGCTTAAAATACATAAATACAAATATAGAATGTGGTTAGAAATTTTAAAACAATACTAAAGATTATAGGCTTCAGTATATAAAGTATTTACCAAAAACTCAATATTTTCGAAGGGGTTACCACATGCATTTTGAGAAAATTTCAAAAAATATGACAATATTGTTTTAATGCATAGTTGGATCCTGGACTAACATATGATGATGTTCAAAGAGGTTTGGAGCCTTTGTTGTCTCCGTTTCTCTAGAAAATAGTTATTTTATAGTAGTTATTTCATCGATTTAGAGAGTATTACGAAATTTTACTAAATTTATTGATAAACAAATCATAACGATTCCCATATACCATGAAAAAGGGCTTAAAATACATAAATACAAATATAGAATGTGGTTAGAAATTTTAAAACAACACTAAAGATTATAGGCTTCAGTATATAAAGTATTTACCAAAAACTCAATATTTTCGAAGGGGTTAACACATGGATTTTGAGAAAAATTCAAAAAATATGACAATATTGTTTTAATACATATTTTCATCCTGCACTGACCTATGATGATGTTCGAAGAGGTTTTGAGCCTTTGTTGTCTCCGTTTTTCAAGAACATAGTTATTTTGTAGTAGTTATTTCATCGATTTAGGGACTGTTACGAAGTTTTACTAAATTAATTGATAAACAAATCATAACGATTCCCATATACCATGAAAAAGTGCTTAAAATGCATAAATACAAATGTAGAATGTGGTTAGAAATTTTAAAACAACACTAAAGATTATAGGCTTCAGTATATAAAATATTTACCAAAAACTCATTATTTTCGAAGGGTTACACATGGATTTTGAGAAAATTTCAAAAAATATGAAAATATTGTTTTAATGCATAGTTGCATCCTGTACTAACATATGATGATGTTCAAAGAGGTTTGGAGCCTTTGTTGTCTCCGTTTCTCAAGAAAATAGTTATTTTATAGTAGTTATTTCATCGATTTAGGGAGTATTATGAAATTTTACTAAATTAATTGATAAACAAATCATAACGATTCCCATATACCATGGAAAAGGGCTTAAAATACATAAATACAAATGTAAAATGTGATTAAAAATTTTAAAACAACACTAAAGATTATAGGCTTCAGTATATAAAGTATTTACCAAAAACTCAATATTTTCGAAGGGGTTAACACATGGATTTTCAGAAAATTTCAAAAAATATGACAATATTGTTTTAATACATATTTGCATCCTGCACTGACCTATGATGATGTTCGAAGAGGTTTGAAGCCTTTGTTGTATCCGTTTTTCAAGAACATAGTTATTTTGTAGTAGTTATTTCATCGATTTAGGGACTATTACAAAGTTTTACTAAATTAATTGATAAACAAATCATAACGATTCCCATATACCATGAAAAAGTGCTTAAAATGCATAAATACAAATGTAAAATGTGGTTAGAAATTTTAAAACAACACTAAAGTTTATAGGCTTCAGTATATAAAATATTTACAAAAAACTCATTATTTTCGATGGGGTTAACACATGGATTTTGAGAAAATTTCAAAAAATATGACAATATTGTTTTAATGCCTAGTTGCATCCAGGACTAACATATGATGATGTTCAAAGAGGTTTGGAACCTTTGTTGTCTCCGTTTCTCAAGAAAATAGTTATTTTATAGTAGTTATTTCATCGATTTTGGGAGTATTATGAAATTTTACTAAATTTATTGATAAACAAATCATAACGATTCCCATATACCATGAAAAAGGGCTTAAAATACATAAATACAAATGTAGAATGTGGTTATAAATTTTAAAACAACACTAAAGATTATAGGCTTCAGTATATAAAGTATTTACCAAAAACTCAATATTTTCGAAGGGGTTAACACCTGGATTTTGAGAAAAATTCAAAAAATATGAAAATATTGTTTTAATGCATAGTTGCATCCTGTACTAACATATAATGATGTTCGAAGAGGTTTGGAGCCTTTGTTGTCTCCGTTTTTCAAGAAAATAGTTATTTTGTAGTAGTTATTTCATCGATTTAGGGACTATTACGAAGTTTTACTAAATTAATTGATAAACAAATCATAACGATTCCCATATACCATGAAAAAGTGCTTAAAATGCATAAATACAAAAGTAGAATGTGGTTAGAAATTTTAAAACAACACTAAAGATTATAGGCTTCAGTATATAAAGTATTTACCAAAAACTCAATATTTTCGAAGGAGTTAACACATGGATTTTCAGAAAATTTCAAAAAATATGACAATATTGTTTTAATACATATTTGCATCCTGCACTGACCTATGATGATGTTCGAAGAGGTTTGGAGCCTTTGTTGTCTCCGTTTTTCAAGAACATAGTTATTTTGTAGTAGTTATTTCATCGATTTAGGGACTATTACGAAGTTTTACTAAATTAATTGGTAAACAAATCATAACGATTCCCATATACCATGAAAAAGTGCTTAAAATGCATAAATACAAATGTATAATGTGGTTAGAAATTTTAAAACAACACTAAAGATTATAGGCTTCAGTATATAAAATATTTACCAAAAACTCATTATTTTCGAAGGGGTTAACACATGGATTTTGAGAAAATTTCAAAAAATATGACAATATTGTTTTAATGCCTAGTTGCATCCAGGACTAACATATGATGATGTTCAAAGAGGTTTGGAACCTTTGTTGTCTCCGTTTCTCAAGAAAATAGTTATTTTATAGTAGTTATTTCATCGATTTTGGGAGTATTATGAAATTTTACTAAATTTATTGATAAACAAATCATAACGATTCCCATATACCATGAAAAAGGGCTTAAAATACATAAATACAAATGTAGAATGTGGTTATAAATTTTAAAACAACACTAAAGATTATAGGCTTCAGTATATAAAGTATTTACCAAAAACTCAATATTTTCGAAGGGGTTAACACATGGATTTTGAGAAAAATTCAAAAAATATGACAATATTGTTTTAATGCATAGTTGCATCCTGTACTAACATATGATGATGTTCGAAGAGGTTTGGAGCCTTTGTTGTCTCCGTTTTTCAAGAAAATAGTTATTTTGTAGTAGTTATTTCATCGATTTAGGGACTATTACGAAGTTTTACTAAATTAATTGATAAACAAATCATAACGATTCCCATATACCATGAAAAAGTGCTTAAAATGCATAAATACAAAAGTAGAATGTGGTTAGAAATTTTAAAACAACACTAAAGATTATAGGATTCAGTATATAAAGTATTTACCAAAAACTCAATATTTTCGAAGGGGTTAACACATGGATTTTCAGAAAATTTCAAAAAATATGACAATATTGTTTTAATACATATTTGCATCCTGCACTGACCTATGATGATGTTCGAAGAGGTTTGGAGCCTTTGTTGTCTCCGTTTTTCAAGAACATAGTTATTTTGTAGTAGTTATTTCATCGATTTAGGGACTATTACGAAGTTTTACTAAATTAATTGATAAACAAATCATAACGATTCTCATATACCATGAAAAAGTGCTTAAAATGCATAAATACAAATGTAGAATGTGGTTAGAAATTTTAAAAAAACACTAAAGATTATAGGCTTCAGTATATAAAATATTTACCAAAAACTCATTATTTTCGAAGGGGAACAAATGGATTTTGAGAAAATTTCAACAAATATGACAATATTGTTTTAATGCCTAATTGCATCCAGGACTAACATGTGATGATGTTCAAAGAGGTTTGGAACCTTTGTTGTCTCCGTTTCTCAAGAAAATAGTTATTTTATAGTAGTTATTTCATCGATTTAGGGAGTATTATGAAATTTTACTAAATTTATTGATAAACAAATCATAACAATTCCCATATACCATGAAATAGGGCTTAAAATACATAAATACAAATGTAGAATGTGGTTATAAATTTTAAAACAACACTAAAGATTATAGGCTTCAGTATATAAAGTATTTACCAAAAATTCAATATTTTCGAAGAGGTTAACACATGGATTTTGAAAAAAATTCAAAAAATATGACAATATTGTTTTAATGCATAGTTGCATCCTGTACTAACATATGATGATGTGCAAAGAGGTTTGGAGCCTTTGTTGTCTCCGTTTCTCATCGATTTAGGAAGTATTATGAAATTTTACTAAATTAATTGATAAACAAATCATAACGATTCCCATATACCATGAAAAAGGGCTTAAAATACATAAATACAAATATAGAATGTGGTTAGAAATTTTAAAACAACACTAAAGATTATAGGCTTCAGTATATAAAGTATTTACCAAAAACTCAATATTTTCGAAGGGGTTAACACATGCATTTTGAGAAAATTTCAAAAAATATGACAATATTTTTTTAATGCATAATTGCAGCCTGGACTAACATATGATGATGTTTAAAGAGGTTTGGAGCCTTTGTTGTCTCCGTTTCTCAAGAAAATAGTTATTTTATAGTAGTTATTTCATCGATTTAGAGAGTATTATGAAATTTTACTAAATTTATTGATAAACAAATCATAACGATTCCCATATACCATGAAAAAGGGCTTAAAATACATAAATACAAATATAGAATGTGGTTAGAAATTTTAAAACAACACTAAAGATTATAGGCTTCAGTATATAAAGTATTTACCAAAAACTCAATATTTTCGAAGGGGTTAACACATGGATTTTCAGAAAATTTCAAAAAATATGACAATATTGTTTTAATACATATTTGCATCCTGCACTGACCTATGATGATGTTCGAAGAGGTTTGGAGCCTTTGTTGTATCCGTTTTTCAAGAACATAGTTATTTTGTAGTAGTTATTTCATCGATTTAGGGACTATTACGAAGTTTTACTAAATTAATTGATAAACAAATCATAACGATTCCCATATACCATGAAAAAGTGCTTAGAATGCATAAATACAAATGTAAAATGTGGTTAGAAATTTTAAAACAACCCTAAAGATTATAGGCTTCAGTATATAAAATATTTACCAAAAACTCATTATTTTCGAAGGGGAACACATGGATTTTGAAAAAATTTCAAAAAATATGGCAATATTGTTTTAATGCCTAGTTGCATCCAGGACTAACATGTGATGATGTTCAAAGAGGTTTGGAACCTTTGTTGTCTCCGTTTCTCAAGAAAATAGTTATTTTATAGTAGTTATTTCATCGATTTAGGGAGTATTATGAAATTTTACTAAATTTATTGATAAACAAATCATAACAATTCCCATATACCATGAAATAGGGCTTAAAATACATAAATACAAATGTAGAATGTGGTTATAAATTTTAAAACAACACTAAAGATTATAGGCTTCAGTATATAAAGTATTTACCAAAAAACTCAATATTTTCGAAGAGGTTAACACATGGATTTTGAAAAAAATTCAAAAAATATGACAATATTGTTTTAATGCATAGTTGCATCCTGTACTAACATATGATGATGTGCAAAGAGGTTTGGAGCCTTTGTTGTCTCCGTTTCTCATCGATTTAGGAAGTATTATGAAATTTTACTAAATTAATTGATAAACAAATCATAACGATTCCCATATACCATGAAAAAGGGCTTAAAATACATAAATACAAATATAGAATATGGTTAGAAATTTTAAAACAACACTAAAGATTATAGGCTTCAGTATATAAAGTATTTACCAAAAACTCAATATTTTCGAAGGGGTTAACACATGCATTTTGAGAAAATTTCAAAAAATATGACAATATTGTTTTAATGCATAGTTGCAGCCTGGACTAACATATGATGATGTTCAAAGAGGTTTGGAGCCTTTGTTGTCTCCGTTTCTCAAGAAAATAGTTATTTTATAGTAGTTATTTCATCGATTTAGAGAGTATTATGAAATTTTACTATATTTATTGATAAACAAATCATAACGATTCCCATATACCATGAAAAAGTGCTTAAAATGCATAAATACAAAAGTAGAATGTGGTTAGAAATTTTAAAACAACACTAAAGATTATAGGCTTCAGTATATAAAGTATTTACCAAAAACTCAATATTTTCGAAGGGGTTAACACATGGATTTTGAGAAAAATTCAAAAAATATGACAATATTGTTTTAATACATATTTGCATCCTGCACTGACCTATGATGATGTTCGAAGAGGTTTGGAGCCTTTGTTGTCTCCGTTTTTCAAGAAAATAGTTATTTTGTAGTAGTTATTTCATCGATTTAGGGACTGTTACGAAGTTTTACTAAATTAATTGATAAACAAATCATAACGATTCCCATATACCATGAAAAAGTGCTTAAAATGCATAAATACAAATGTAGAATGTGGTTAGAAATTTTAAAACAACATTAAAGATTATAGGCTTCAGTATATAAAGTATTTACCAAAAACTCAATATTTTCGAAGGGGTTAACACATGGATTTTCAGAAAATTTCAAAAAATATGACAATATTGTTTTAATACATATTTGCATCCTGCACTGACCTATGATGATGTTCGAAGAGGTTTGGAGCCTTTGTTGTATCCGTTTTTCAAGAACATAGTTATTTTGTAGTAGTTATTTCATCGATTTAGGGACTATTACGACGTTTTACTAAATTAATTGATAAACAAATCATAACGATTCCCATATACCATGAAAAAGTGCTTAAAATGCATAAATACAAATGTAAAATGTGGTTAGAAATTTTAAAACAACACTAAAGATTATAGGCTTCAGTATATAAAATATTTACCAAAAACTCAATATTTTCGAAGGGGAACACATGGATTTTGAGAAAATTTCAAAAAATATGACAATATTGTTTTAATACATATTTGCATCCTGCACTGACCTATGATGATGTTCGAAGAGGTTTGGAGCCTTTGTTGTCTCCGTTTTTCAAGAAAATAGTTATTTTGTAGTAGTTATTTCATCGATTTAGGGACTGTTACGAAGTTTTACTAAATTAATTGATAAACAAATCATAACGATTCCCATATACCATGAAAAAGTGCTTAAAATGCATAAATACAAATGTAGAATGTGGTTAGAAATTTTAAAACAACATTAAAGATTATAGGCTTCAGTATATAAAGTATTTACCAAAAACTCAATATTTTCGAAGAGGTTAACACATGGATTTTGAAAAAAATTCAAAAAATATGACAATATTGTTTTAATGCATAGTTGCATCCTGTACTAACATATGATGATGTGCAAAGAGGTTTGGAGCCTTTGTTGTCTCCGTTTCTCATCGATTTAGGAAGTATTATGAAATTTTACTAAATTAATTGATAAACAAATCATAACGATTCCCATATACCATGAAAAAGGGATTAAAATACATAAATACAAATATAGAATGTGGTTAGAAATTTTAAAACAACACTAAAGATTATAGGCTTCAGTATATAAAGTATTTACCAAAAAATCAATATTTTCGAAGGGGTTAACACATGCATTTTGAGAAAATTTCAAAAAATATGACAATATTGTTTTAATGCATAGTTGCAGCCTGGACTAACATATGATGATGTTCAAAGAGGTTTGGAGCCTTTGTTGTCTCCGTTTCTCAAGAAAATAGTTATTTTATAGTAGTTATTTCATCGATTTAGAGAGTATTATGAAATTTTACTAAATTTATTGATAAACAAATCATAACGATTCCCATATACCATGAAAAAGTGCTTAAAATGCATAAATACAAAAGTAGAATGTGGTTAGAAATTTTAAAACAACACTAAAGATTATAGGCTTCAGTATATAAAGTATTTACCAAAAACTCAATATTTTCGAAGGGGTTAACACATGGATTTTGAGAAAAATTCAAAAAATATGACAATATTGTTTTAATACATATTTGCAACCTGCACTGACCTATGATGATGTTCGAAGAGGTTTGGAGCCTTTGTTGTCTCCGTTTTTCAAGAACATAGTTATTTTGTAGTAGTTATTTCATCGATTTAGGGACTGTTACGAAGTTTTACTAAATTAATTGATAAACAAATCATAACGATTCCCATATACCATGAAAAAGTGCTTAAAATGCATAAATACAAATGTAGAATGTGGTTAGAAATTTTAAAACAACACTAAAGATTATAGGCGTCAGTATATAAAATATTTACCAAAAACTCATTATTTTCGAAGGGGTTAACACATGGATTTTGAGAAAATTTCAAAAAATATGACAATATTGTTTTAATGCCTAGTTGCATCCAGGACTAACATATGATGATGTTCAAAGAGGTTTGGAACCTTTGTTGTCTCCGTTTCTCAAGAAAATAGTTATTTTATAGTAGTTATTTCATCGATTTTGGGAGTATTATGAAATTTTACTAAATTTATTGATAAACAAATCATAACGATTCCCATATACCATGAAAAAGGGCTTAAAATACATAAATACAAATGTAGAATGTGGTTATAAATTTTAAAACAACACTAAAGATTATAGGCTTCAGTATATAAAGTATTTACCAAAAACTCAATATTTTCGAAGGGGTTAACACATGGATTTTGAGAAAAATTCAAAAAATATGACAATATTGTTTTAATGCATAGTTGCATCCTGTACTAACATATGATGATGTTCGAAGAGGTTTGGAGCCTTTGTTGTCTCCGTTTTTCAAGAAAATAGTTATTTTGTAGTAGTTATTTCATCGATTTAGGGACTATTACGAAGTTTTACTAAATTAATTGATAAACAAATCATAACGATTCCCATATACCATGAAAAAGTGCTTAAAATGCATAAATACAAAAGTAGAATGTGGTTAGAAATTTTAAAACAACACTAAAGATTATAGGATTCAGTATATAAAGTATTTACCAAAAACTCAATATTTTCGAAGGGGTTAGTTAACACATGGATTTTCAGAAAATTTCAAAAAATATGACAATATTGTTTTAATACATATTTGCATCCTGCACTGACCTATGATGATGTTCGAAGTGGTTTGGAGCCTTTGTTGTCTCCGTTTTTCAAGAACATAGTTATTTTGTAGTAGTTATTTCATCGATTTAGGGACTATTACGAAGTTTTACTAAATTAATTGATAAACAAATCATAACGATTCCCATATACCATGAAAAAGTGCTTAAAATGCATAAATACAAATGTAGAATGTGGTTAGAAATTTTAAAACAACACTAAAGATTATAGGCTTCAGTATATAAAATATTTACCAAAAACTCATTATTTTCGAAGGGGTTAACACATGGATTTTGAGAAAATTTCAAAAAATAAGACAATATTGTTTTAATGCCTAGTTGCATCCAGGACTAACATATGATGATGTTCAAAGAGGTTTGGAACCTTTGTTGTCTCCGTTTCTCAAGAAAATAGTTATTTTATAGTAGTTATTTCATCGATTTTGGGAGTATTATGAAATTTTACTAAATTTATTGATAAACAAATCATAACAATTCCCATATACCATGAAATAGGGCTTAAAATACATAAATACAAATGTAGAATGTGGTTATAAATTTTAAAACAACACTAAAGATTATAGGCTTCAGTATATAAAATATTTTCCAAAAACTCAATATTTTCGAAGAGGTTAACACATGGATTTTGAAAAAAATTCAAAAAATATGACAATATTGTTTTAATGCATAGTTGCATCCTGTACTAACATATGATGATGTGCAAAGAGGTTTGGAGCCTTTGTTGTCTCCGTTTCTCATCGATTTAGGAAGTATTATGAAATTTTACTAAATTAATTGATTAACAAATCATAACGATTCCCATATACCATGAAAAAGGGCTTAAAATACATAAATACAAATATAGAATGTGGTTAGAAATTTTAAAACAACACTAAAGATTATAGGCTTCAGTATATAAAGTATTTACCAAAAACTCAATATTTTCGAAGGGGTTAACACATGCATTTTGAGAAAATTTCAAAAAATATGACAATATTGTTTTAATGCATAGTTGCAGCCTGGACTAACATATGATGATGTTCAAAGAGGTTTGGAGCCTTTGTTGTCTCCGTTTCTCAAGAAAATAGTTATTTTATAGTAGTTATTTCATCGATTTAGAGAGTATTATGAAATTTTACTAAATTTATTGATAAACAAATCATAACGATTCCCATATACCATGAAAAAGTGCTTAAAATGCATAAATACAAAAGTAGAATGTGGTTAGAAATTTTAAAACAACACTAAAGATTATAGGCTTCAGTATATAAAGTATTTACCAAAAACTCAATATTTTCGAAGGGGTTAACACATGGATTTTGAGAAAAATTCAAAAAATATGACAATATTGTTTTAATACATATTTGCATCCTGCACTGACCTATGATGATGTTCGAAGAGGTTTGGAGCCTTTGTTGTCTCCGTTTTTCAAGAACATAGTTATTTTGTAGTAGTTATTTCATCGATTTAGGGACTGTTACGAAGTTTTACTAAATTAATTGATAAACAAATCATAACGATTCCCATATACCATGAAAAAGTGCTTAAAATGCATAAATACAAATGTAGAATGTGGTTAGAAATTTTAAAACAACACTAAAGATTATAGGCTTCAGTATATAAAATATTTACCAAAAACTCATTATTTTCGAAGGGGTTAACACATGGATTTTGAGAAAATTTCAAAAAATATGACAATATTGTTTTAATGCCTAGTTGCATCCAGGACTAACATATGATGATGTTCAAAGAGGTTTGGAACCTTTGTTGTCTCCGTTTCTCAAGAAAATAGTTATTTTATAGTAGTTATTTCATCGATTTTGGGAGTATTAAGAAATTTTACTAAATTTATTGATAAACAAATCATAACGATTCCCATATACCATGAAAAAGGGCTTAAAATACATAAATACAAATGTAGAATGTGGTTATAAATTTTAAAACAACACTAAAGATTATAGGCTTCAGTATATAAAGTATTTACCAAAAACTCAATATTTTCGAAGGGGTTAACACATGGATTTTGAGAAAAATTCAAAAAATATGACAATATTGTTTTAATGCATAGTTGCATCCTGTACTAACATATGATGATGTTCGAAGAGGTTTGGAGCCTTTGTTGTCTCCGTTTTTCAAGAAAATAGTTATTTTGTAGTAGTTATTTCATCGATTTAGGGACTATTACGAAGTTTTACTAAATTAATTGATAAACAAATCATAACGATTCCCATATACCATGAAAAAGTGCTTAAAATGCATAAATACAAAAGTAGAATGTGGTTAGAAATTTTAAAACAACACTAAATATTATAGGATTCAGTATATAAAGTATTTACCAAAAACTCAATATTTTCGAAGGGGTTAACACATGGATTTTCAGAAAATTTCAAAAAATATGACAATATTGTTTTAATACATATTTGCATCCTGCACTGACCTATGATGATGTTTGAAGTGGTTTGGAGCCTTTGTTGTCTCCGTTTTTCAAGAACATAGTTATTTTGTAGTAGTTATTTCATCGATTTAGGGACTATTACGAAGTTTTACTAAATTAATTGATAAACAAATCATAACGATTCCCATATACCATGAAAAAGTGCTTAAAATGCATAAATACAAATGTAGAATGTGGTTAGAAATTTTAAAACAACACTAAAAATTATAGGCTTCAGTATATAAAGTATTTACCAAAAACTCAATATTTTCGGAGGGGTTAACACATGGATTTTGAGAAAATTTCAATAAATATGACAATATTGTTTTAATGCATAGTTGCATCCTGGACTAACAAATGATGATGTTCAAAGTGGTTTGGAGCCTTTGTTGTCTCCGTTTCTCAAGAAAATAGTTATTTTATAGTAGTTATTTCATCGATTTAGGGAGTATTATGAAATTTTACTAAATTAATTGATAAACAAATCATAACGATTCTCATATTCAATGAAAAAGGGCTTAAAATACATAAATACAAATGTAGAATGTGGTTAGAAATTTTAAAACAACACTAAAAATTATAGGCTTCAGTATATAAAGTATTTACCAAAAACTCAATATTTTCGGAGGGGTTAACACATGGATTTTGAGAAAATTTCAATAAATATGACAATATTGTTTTAATGCATAGTTGCATCCTGGACTAACAAATGATGATGTTCAAAGTGGTTTGGAGCCTTTGTTGTCTCCGTTTCTCAAGAAAACAGTTATTTTATAGTAGTTATTTCATCGATTTAGGGAGTATTATGAAATTTAACTAAAATAATTGATAAACAAATCATAACGATTCTCATATACCATGAAAAAGGGCTTAAAATACATAAATACAAATATAGAATGTGGTTAGAAATTTTAAAACAACACTAAAGATTATAGGCTTCAGTATATAAAGTATTTACCAAAAACTCAATATTTTCGAAGGGGTTAACACATGGATTTTGAGAAAATTTCAAAAAATATGACAATATTCTTTTAATGCATAGTTGCATCCTGGACTAACAAATGATGATGTTCAATGAGGTTTGGAGCTTTCGTTGTCTTTGTTTCTCAAGAAAATAGTTATTTTATAGTAGTTATTTCATCGATTTAGGGAGTATTATGAAATTTTACTAAATTAATTGATAAACAAATCATAACGATTCCCATATACCATGAAAAAGGGCTTAAAATAAATAAATACAAATATAGAATGTGGTTAGAAATTTTAAAACAACACTAAAGATTATAGTCTTCAGTATATAAAGTATTTACCAAAAACTCAATATTTTCGAAGGGGTTATAACATTGATTTTTGAGAAAATTTAAAAAAATATGATAATATTGTTTTAATGCAGAGTTGCATCCTGGACTAACATATGATGATGTTCAAAGAGGTTTGGAGCCTTTGTTGTCCCCGTTTCTCAAGAAAATAGTTATTTTATAGTAGTTATTTCATCGATTTAGGGAGTATTATGAAATTTTACTAAATTAATTGATAAACAAATCATAACGATTCTCATATTCAATGAAAAAGGGCTTAAAATACATAAATACAAATGTAGAATGTGGTTAGAAATTTTAAAACAACACTAAAAATTATAGGCTTCAGTATATAAAGTATTTACCAAAAACTCAATATTTTCGGAGGGGTTAACACATGGATTTTGAGAAAATTTCAATAAATATGACAATATTGTTTTAATGCATAGTTGCATCCTGGACTAACAAATGGTGATGTTCAAAGTGGTTTGGAGCCTTTGTTGTCTCCGTTTCTCAAGAAAATAGTTATTTTATAGTAGTTATTTCATCGATTTTGGGAGTATTATGAAATTTTACTAAATTTATTGATAAACAAATCATAACAATTCCCATATACCATGAAATAGGGCTTAAAATACATAAATACAAATGTAGAATGTGGTTATAAATTTTAAAACAACACTAAAGATTATAGGCTTCAGTATATAAAATATTTTCCAAAAACTCAATATTTTCGAAGAGGTTAACACATGGATTTTGAAAAAAATTCAAAAAATATGACAATATTGTTTTAATGCATAGTTGCATCCTGTACTAACATATGATGATGTGCAAAGAGGTTTGGAGCCTTTGTTGTCTCCGTTTCTCATCGATTTAGGAAGTATTATGAAATTTTACTAAATTAATTGATAAACAAATCATAACGATTCCCATATACCATGAAAAAGGGCTTAAAATACATAAATACAAATATAGAATGTGGTTAGAAATTTTAAAACAACACTAAAGATTATAGGCTTCAGTATATAAAGTATTTACCAAAAACTCAATATTTTCGAAGGGGTTAACACATGCATTTTGAGAAAATTTCAAAAAATATGACAATATTGTTTTAATGCATAGTTGCAGCCTGGACTAACATATGATGATGTTCAAAGAGGTTTGGAGCCTTTGTTGTCTCCGTTTCTCAAGAAAATAGTTATTTTATAGTAGTTATTTCATCGATTTAGAGAGTATTATGAAATTTTACTAAATTTATTGATAAACAAATCATAACGATTCCCATATACCATGAAAAAGTGCTTAAAATGCATAAATACAAAAGTAGAATGTGGTTAGAAATTTTAAAACAACACTAAAGATTATAGGCTTCAGTATATAAAGTATTTACCAAAAACTCAATATTTTCGAAGGGGTTAACACATGGATTTTGAGAAAAATTCAAAAAATATGACAATATTGTTTTAATACATATTTGCATCCTGCACTGACCTATGATGATGTTCGAAGAGGTTTGGAGCCTTTGTTGTCTCCGTTTTTCAAGAACATAGTTATTTTGTAGTAGTTATTTCATCGATTTAGGGACTGTTACGAAGTTTTACTAAATTAATTGATAAACAAATCATAACGATTCCCATATACCATGAAAAAGTGCTTAAAATGCATAAATACAAATGTAGAATGTGGTTAGAAATTTTAAAACAACACTAAAGATTATAGGCTTCAGTATATAAAATATTTACCAAAAACTCATTATTTTCGAAGGGGTTAACACATGGATTTTGAGAAAATTTCAAAAAATATGACAATATTGTTTTAATGCCTAGTTGCATCCAGGACTAACATATGATGATGTTCAAAGAGGTTTGGAACCTTTGTTGTCTCCGTTTCTCAAGAAAATAGTTATTTTATAGTAGTTATTTCATCGATTTTGGGAGTATTAAGAAATTTTACTAAATTTATTGATAAACAAATCATAACGATTCCCATATACCATGAAAAAGGGCTTAAAATACATAAATACAAATGTAGAATGTGGTTATAAATTTTAAAACAACACTAAAGATTATAGGCTTCAGTATATAAAGTATTTACCAAAAACTCAATATTTTCGAAGGGGTTAACACATGGATTTTGAGAAAAATTCAAAAAATATGACAATATTGTTTTAATGCATAGTTGCATCCTGTACTAACATATGATGATGTTCGAAGAGGTTTGGAGCCTTTGTTGTCTCCGTTTTTCAAGAAAATAGTTATTTTGTAGTAGTTATTTCATCGATTTAGGGACTATTACGAAAGTTTTACTAAATTAATTGATAAACAAATCATAACGATTCCCATATACCATGAAAAAGTGGCTTAAAATGCATAAATACAAAAGTAGAATGTGGTTAGAAATTTTAAAAACAACACTAAAGATTATAGGATTCAGTATAAAGTATTTACCAAAAAACTCAATATTTCGAAGGGGTTAACACA